>CAIGQQ010038083.1:3581418-3603563 GCA_903798035.1 Danio albolineatus
AATATAATATAATATAATATAATATAATATAATATAATATAATATAAAAGTAAAGTCAGTGCTGCTCATTTCTCCGGATGTGTTATATTGGGGGCAGGTGGGTTAATGAATGTGACATGTGGCTAAAGGTCAGCCTTTCCCCCGACTGAGTCCCAGAGGCTTACAAGACTCTGAAGACCTTTATTGTTTCACGTCGTCTTTGTTCATTCATGATTCTCACAGGATCTGAGAAGTAGAAGTAGACAAAGATGTCATTGAGTCACGTGATGTGGATGTTTGTGCTGCTTGTTTCGGCAGAGGGTGAAGTGTACACCTGGGGTAAAGGAGCGCGCGGTCGACTCGGGAGGAAAGAGGAGGATTCTGGGATACCAAAACCAGTGCAGCTCGACGAGAGCCATGCTTTCACTGTCACCTCAGTGGCTTGTTGCCATGGAAACACACTGCTGGCTGTGAAACGTAATGTGCTGCTTTAACAGTTACTTTTATCAATGTTAACTGATCTGCTAGTTATGAATTTCTTTAATTTTTTTGTTTCTTTTTTCATACACCTTACTTGAATTATGGTTGTCACTTCCGTTAAGCTGTAAACAATTTGGGGAGTGTTTTCAAATCCGGGTTTAGTGAGGTATCATTGTTATCCTCAAATTTCATGCATCCAATATTAAAGGAACACTCCATTTAAAAAAATATATATATAGTCCTTATGAGAAGTTGCTTTTTTCTAAGCTAATATGACTAGGAACTATAGTCTCGTTCTGATGTAATAATCAAGAAAATTTGGCTGAAGCAGGCGCAATGATTCCATATCAGCCTAGAAAATACTAACTTTTCATTATCCATCAGTTTAAGTACATGATGTAATTACTGAGTAGTCAAGCATTAGGTAGGGAATTGATCTAAGCTGACTCTTTGGTCATTTTTAAATAAAATGCTAATGGTCTAATCTGATTCAATGGTTTATGCTATAAGCTAAGCTAAAAGAGCTTCCACCAGACCCGAAAATTTTAGGAGTGTTTTCAAAAACTGAGTTCAGTGAGGTGTCATTGTTATCCTCAAATTTCATTCATCCAATATTAAAGGAACACTCCATTAAAATATATATATATATATATATATAGTCCTTATGAGAAGTTGCTTTTTTCTAAGCTAATATGGCTAGGAACTATAGTCTCGTTCTGACGTAATAATAAAGAAATTTTGGCTGCAGCAGGCGCAATGATTCCATATCAGCCTAGAAAATACTAACTTTTCATTATTCATCAGTTTTAGTACATGATGTAATTACTGAGTAGTCAAGTATTAGGTAGGGAAGTGATCTAAACTGACTCTTTGGACATTTTTTAATAAAATGCTAATGGTCTAATCTGATTGAATGGTTTATGCTAAGCTAAGCTAAAAGAGCTTCCACCATCCCAAAAATTTGAGGAGTGTTTCCAAAAACTGAGTTCAGTGAGGTGTCATTGTTATCCTCAAATTTCATTCATCCAATATTAAAGGAACACTCCATTTCAAAAAATATATTTAGTCCTTATGAGAAGTTGCTTTTTTCTAAGCTAATATGGCTAGGAACTATAGTCTCGTTCTGATGTAATAATCAAGAAAATTTGGCTGCAGCAGGCGCAATGATTCCATATCAGCCTAGAAAATACTAACTTTTCATTATTCATCAGTTTAAGTACATGATGTAATTGCTGAGTAGTCAAGGTTTAGGTAGGGAAGTGATCTAAACTGACTCTTTAGTCATTTTTTAATAAAATGCTAATGGTCTAATCTGATTCAATGATTTATGCTAAGCTAAGCTAAAAGGGCTCCCACCAGACCCGAAAATCGACTGAATGCATTAAAAAATGGTGAAAATCAACTGTTTAACTCTCGGAGACTTGTAAAATCAGATTTTTTTCTGATTTTTTCTACTCTCAGCAGACTGTAAATAACCTTGAAAACTTGCAGCAATATTTTGGACATGTTGAATAACACTGTACAGTCTGCTTGTTAAGTTTTACATCATCACTTCACAGTTTTGGGCTCCAAATAGATTCAAAAATTGAACAACTAATAGATTTGTTTCAGTTATTTTGAATGGAAAACGGAAGTGCATTCCATCATTTGAGAAACTGTACAAACGTGCGAAGAAGTGTAGATAATGTTCTCTAATATTGTCATTTCTGTCTTCAGCATTTTTTGAAGAGCCTGGACCAAAGTGACATAACTCTGCCTCTGTCCAGATGAACATCAGAGCCCGCAGGAGAGACGCTCAGCTCCCTTTTAACAGGAAACCATTGTGGGTTAAATGGATAGTTCACCCAAAAATTTTAAGTCGGTCATCATCTACTCACACTTCACTTGTTCCAAACCTATTTGAGTTTCTTTTTTCTGTTGAACACAGAGGATGATATTCTGAAGAATGTTGTAAACCTGTAACTACATCCATAGCAGGTGAAACAAACACTAATAAAGTAAATGGTTACAGGTTTACAACATTATTCAGAATATCTTCTTTTGTGCTCAACAGAACAAAACACGTATGGAACAAGTGAAGGGTGAGTAAATGATGACATAATTTTCATATTTGGGTGAACTATCCCTTTAACAGGATTTAAGCCAAGTTGTTGTGTTTATGACATGATATGATCCTGATATGTCATGTTTTGACATGTTCTGATTTTTTTTGTTGTTGTTTTTACAAAATGTAAATACTAACTTAAGACAACAGAATTGTTCAAATTCTGTACTTACAGTATTACATCTTCTGTGTAAAGAAAAGTGTACTGAATTAGGTTTACAATAATGCTATTAGTAATATTTGTGTATTGTAAATAATGCCTTATTCCTTGCTGTGGCAAGACTGCAGAAACAAAACTGTTCAAATATTTTATTTAATCAAGTAATAAATTGCTTCTTATATAAGAGAATAAAACTTATTATTTCATTTTTTAATTATTATTTTAATGTTTAATTAAATACTAAAAATTGAACTTTAATTAGAATAACATTCTACATAGTGACGATAATAACAGTATTGGTTATTGTTGTTATTATCAGCAATTTTATCATTCATTCATTCATTTTCTTTTCGGCTCAGTCCCTTTATTAATCCGGGGTCGCCACAGCGGAATGAACCGCCAACTTATCCAGCCTTTGTTTTACGCAGCGGATGCCCTTCCAGCCACAACCCATCTCTGGGAAACATTCTTATTCACACCAATACACTATGGACAATTTAGCTTATGCAATTCACCTGTACTGCATATCTTTGGACAGTGGGAGAAACCGGAGCACCCGGAGGAAACCCACGCAACCACGGGGAGAACATGCAAACTCCACACAGATATGCCAACTGACCCAGCCGAGGCTCGAACCAGCGACCTTCTTGCTGTGAGGCGACAGCACTACCTACTGCGCCACCGTGTCACCCCATTTTTATTATTATTAACAATAATAATAACGATATGCTGGATTATAAATTATCATTCCTTACTGCTTGGTAGAAAAAAACTACACATTTTATATAATACTATAACAAAATTGTTGTTTATACTTGCGCATTTACTAACTAAAATTAAAAACAGTATCACTAAGCACAATATGTCAGTTCTAATCTCAGTGTTCTCTGTGTGGGCATTTTTTTTTTACCCATGCTTTAGTAACAAATGTATAATATTATTAATAATAATAGCCTAATGGTTTTGGCTACTTTAGTTACTGACAATTACCTAATAGTAGTTTTATTTCATGGCTGTAAAAACACGAATGCATATGAATGCATAAAGCATATCTAAAAGCAATGCTCATGCTTTATACTCCGATAATTTCCCATCATCACAGCAAGGAAACACAAGAGCTCCTGCGTCCGTCAGGCTATGATGTAATTCTTGTGCAATACGTGATGCTCAGCGCGTTTCATTAGTGAAGCGCGTGCTTGTTCTGTAAAAAAACACATATATCGTGTGCAAGACTTTAATATATTTCAATAAAGCTCTACTACTGAATAGTGAAACTCTAAAAAACTCTTACTGAAATACCGTGCTTTGTGCTGTTGTGTTGACGTAATGTCTGCTCCCTCATCACGTGCGCTTCTCGCCGATAGAGGGAGTCGTTTGCTTTACTAATAACTTTCTCCAATCTTGTTAGCAGAAATTCATTCATTGCCTTTGTATGCGCACTTTTAGGAATTACAGTGTTAATACATCTTCTGTGTTCAGTTTTTAGGATGTTAATAATATCCTTAAGTTGTATGTCTAATTATATACATTTAATTTTAGTCACATAAATGTGATGATAGGCAGGAATACGATTTCTATAGTTATAATCAAGGTGAGAATAATGAGGAGGGGGTTTTAAGCACATAAACGTTTTCATATAACATTAATAATTATTATTATGATGATTATTATTATTATTACTATTTCAGAACAGAAAAACATAATATAAAGATTTGTATTTAGGGTGTGATTATTATTATTATTACAACTATATAGTATTTAATACAATTAAAATATATTTTTATCAATAAATTCAATAAAAAATGTGTTATGTTGTAAATTTTAAACAGTTTTTTAAAATAATTTCATAATTATATGGCCTATGCTGATTATGTAAGTGTAAATATCAGTGTGCAAAATATTAGTAATAATAACAATAATTTCTTTATTTTCTAAAGAACATAAACATTAAACAGCGTTAACAATAAAGGTTGCAGTAGCCTATCGGATTACTATATATTATGTATTTATATTATTATTATTATTATATACATATAGAATTATTACGGTTATTACCTATTTATGGTTTCTTGAAACATAATAAACAAGCAAACCACAAAAAGCTCGGTGTGTTTTGTTTGTAAAAGTTAACAGTGGACCATAGCGAAAAGAGCAACTTCCGAAAATAAATTGCATTAAATTAATCCCTTACTTGGCCACATTATTCGGCTCACGGACAGCATTAATACTGTACAAACTGTAAATAAGCTCGCCTTTTCTGCTTGGGGTTTAAGCGTGGCTCCTCCCCCCTCATGGCCAGTGGGTGGGGCTTTATATACCTAAACAGATGGGATCCGAGCTTTGTCTCCAGGCTGTCAGTGTTATCCTCGACAGGCGCCGTGAATGTTTCTCGTCCTCTCGGTATAACAGCGAG
Organism: Danio albolineatus; assembly: GCA_903798035.1. Lineage (NCBI taxonomy): Eukaryota > Metazoa > Chordata > Actinopteri > Cypriniformes > Danionidae > Danio > Danio albolineatus. The sequence continues at coordinate 3,586,555 of CAIGQQ010038083.1, forward strand.
CTCTAGCCTGCATTGACAGCCGGGTTCAAGCTGTCATCCTGACCGAGCCGTGTTGCCCGAAAAGAGGAAGCCGAGAGAAGAAACAATACCGACGGTTGTGTGCCGTTGGCAAGTGAAGATCAGTTTTCAATACGCGGACTCTTGTTATTGCGGAGGAAAACAAACGACAGCTCATATAGACGCTCCTCACTGGAAGCAGCAGCAATGCCTGGCTTTGACTACAAGTTCCTGGAGAAGCCCAAGAGACGCTTTCAGTGTCCTCTGTGTAGCAAAGCAATGAGGGAACCCGTCCAAGTTTCCACATGTGGACACCGATTCTGCGATACCTGCCTGCAGGAATTTCTCAGGTAAGAGCAACGTTTTGACAAACACGTATGTTTTTGCGTTGGAAATGAGCCGTGGATGCTGCTGCTGCTGCAACAACAACAACACGCTGAAGGATAGACATGAGCATGAGTGTGTACGTGAGGGAAACGCAAAAGTGTGTTCATAATATGATAAACGGCATCGTCAATCATCGTTTCAGCACTTGACAGTCTGATGCGCGACGGTTGACGTTTTTATATCGGCGCGTAGGCCTTGAGTTGATCTGACAGCCAATGAGAAATCAAGAAGGTTCAATATGCAAATATCTTGCAAATCAAGTTAGTTGCATGTTGTGTCAGGAGACAAAACACAGACAGAAAGAGCAAATGTGGGTGTTTGTGAGAGAAATGCTATTTATTATATATATACATATATATAAAGGTTAGTGATGTCAAAAATATGCACTTCAGGATCATTGCACTTATGTGTTTATGAGTTTGGTGTGTTGTCAACAGAGGAGAGTTCTTGGGACATTATTTACAAAAAGTAATCTGATATTGATACAAATTACACGATGAAATGGTAACGTAATTATAGTTAATGTATTCGGATTACTTTAGGATTACTTTTAGATTCCTTCTGGCCTCGGAATATTTTTGGATTACTTTATAACTTATTTATAACATCGGTTTGAAGAAATAGAAGAAATAAAACATGGTTGATTCTTTATCAATGTTGTGAAATGCATTAAACATTAGATTGAATGAAACAACTAAGTCATTTTAAAATAAAGCGAAACAAGCCAAACTAGTGTGGTGAACATGCAAATGTTTTGTTGAGTTATTGAAGTACTCACTTAAGATTACTGGACTTTTGGTGATTATTTCATTTGGAAATCCCTGCAGCATCACAAGGACAGATATGTAATAATAGTAAACATGAAAACAGTAATGACTTGCAAATATTAGACAGATGCACATGGGCAGTGTTTAACAATTTGTATAATCTTATTTGCAATATAACTGATTGAGAGCTTTCATCCAAATAAAGAACTATGGGTGGAAAGTCAATTTAATGGCAATTACATGGGATTGGCCATTCTATATTGTGAATATTCAAGCTAAATTATATTATAAACAGGAGATTTTAAAAAAGAATGCATAATTAACTAATTATAAATAATTTACTGCCATTATGCAAGTAACTTGTAATCTTGTAATCCAATAATAGCAACAATATTCTGTTTATGAATATTTAAAAATGTATTATTATCTAATACATTTGTTTGGTATCAGATTACATAATCCAGATAACTTGTAATCATTTACAGTTAGCACATCAGTTCTTGCCAGTAATACCCATCATTAACATTCTGACAAAAAAATACTTGTGGCAAACAGAGTAAATACTTCGCATTTATTTCCTTCAGTGTGGCCAATATACCTTCATAAATGCATGAGAAAATAAATGTGTGTGGTTTGTGAGCTTCTGTGTGTGTGTATTCAGGCAGCAGAGACCCTCAGCTTTGGCCCTGTCTGTCATTTTGACCTGAGGCGCTACAAGGCTCTTTGAGGGGGGCTTGTCTCACATGTGGGATTAGGAAGGGAATCCTTTATTGGAGTCGATGTGCTGAGAGACTGTCGGATCAATCACTAAGCACTAATTTGTGGTATTTGTAAGTGTTTGCTAGGAACAAAATACAATGCAAATTTAACAAGAACTCTCATGGAAAGTTTGAGAAGGCAATAAAAACTCTACAGGCCAGGTAGCATTTCTGCAAGTTTACTGTTTGTAGTGTACACAGCAAATTACACACACACCGGTTATAATGTAGGTTTTGTTTGCTTCTTGAAGGAAAATTAAAAAGAAGAATGATTATGAAATGTACCAGAAATGTTTTACAGTTTGGTCTTTAAACAGAAGAGTGTATCATATTAGTTACAAAAAAAAGTTGTATAGAAGTATCATCAACTGGAGAAAGACATGATGATAATGTAAAGTTTTCTAACTGAATAAAAGCTGAGATGCACATTCATGATGTGCTTACAGCATTAGTCATACATACATGAGATAAACTAACAATATCATTCAAAATGTGAGATCTGATTTTTTAAAATTATATATACTTTTAAATATGCTCAGGAAGGATGCATTAACTTGATCAAGCATACAATAAAATGTGTTTTTAATATATTTTTGATTCCAAAAAATCTTTTTTGGTTAGACAGTGGTTCAGTGGTTAGCACTTGTGCCTTACAGCAACAAGGTCGCAGATTCGAGTCCCGGCTGGGTCAGTTGGCATTTCTGTGAGGAGTTTGCATGTTCTCCCCTTGTCGGTGTGGGTTTTTTCCGGGTACTCCGGTTTCCCCCACTGTCCAGTGACATGTGCTATGTAGGTTAAATGAACAAACTAAATTGGCCTTAGTGTATAAGAGTGTACAGTACGGCTGTTTCCCACTACTGGGTTGTTGGTGGAAGGACATCCGCTGTGTTAAATAGATGCTGGATAAGTTGCCGGTTCATTCCGCTGTGGTGGCCCTGATGAATAAGGGGACTAAGCCAAAGAAAGATGAATGAATAAATGAATAAACAGGTTTTTTGAACATTTATTGTGCAACATATAGAACTGGGCGATTTAACCTAAAATCTAAATCTCGATTAATTGAACATTTTAGATTGATTATGATTAATGAATGATAATTTTATTTCATAGTTCACTGACAGGTTTAATAACTATGCTCACATAATACAGACGAGAGATTTTTGAAAGAAGGGTGCCTCACTTATAATTTAACTAATAATTGAAGGAAACACAAACTATCTACTATCTATGATTATTTATTGAAGAACAACGTTGAACAACTAATATTAAACACATATTGCCTAAAAAGAACATAAAAACACATCTTAGAAAAAAGTGAAAATAAATAACTTGCACTTTTAGAAGCAAGATAAATAAATTATTTTCAATGTTTTTCATATTAAAAGTAGAAAATAAGCGGCATCTCTTCCAAATAAAATAACTCTTGTATAGTCTGTAAATAATATTTGAAACAGTGCATTTCTTGCATCTTCTGCAAGCAAATATTTTAATGTAATAATTACTTTAATGTAATGGGAAATGTGCCGGCTCAAGGCATGCATAATCAATGTAGTGCAAAATAAGGCTCAAGAATGGGTCCGTCGTTCTACTTGACCAGAGATCAGATGTGGCTGCAAAGTGGCCGCAGAAGTATAAATCAAGGCTTAAAAGAGTTGGGTCACATGACTCCACACGCGGTAGGGAAAGTAATTGAAAAAAACAACAACAACCTGGAAACATTTGATTGATTATAGGTTCTGAATGTCGATTTTTGATTAATACATTTGGTATGCACCATTTGCAATAATAATCATTATATTATTTACAATGGTATCAATAAAGGAAAAAAAACAGGAGCAAAAAACTACGGAAAATAAAACAAAAACCAAAGAAATATCAATAGGTTATCTGATATGAGGATAGTTATAATATTAAGAAATGAGTGAAGAGGACAAAATAAAAAAAGACAACAGTGATTTAATAGATTATACTTATTAAAGGTTGTGCAAATTGTATACGTTTTGAGTGCTTTCTTGTTAAATGAATCTGGAGTTGAAAGCAAATAATTTTTAATCTCTTGCATAAATGCTAAAAAAAGGTTTGCAATTTGAAAATGTACATTTATGGATATTAAATCTACATAAAAAATAGAATAAATTTTATTATAAAGCAGACATTAGAATTTGTATTAACCCCCCCCCCCCAAAAAAAAAATATTTTTGGATTGCTGTCTATAAACAGCCACGGTGGCGTCGTGAGTAGCACGTTCGCCTCACAGCAAGAAGGTCGCTGGTTCGATCCCCGGCTGGGCCAGTTGGCATTTCTGTGTGGAGTTTGCATGTTCTCCCCGTGGTTGCGTGGGTTTCCTCCGGGTGCTCCGGTTTCCCCCACAGTCCAAAGACATGCGGTACAGGTGAATTGGGTAAGCTAAATTGTCCATAGTGTATGAGTGTGAATGAGAATGTATGGATGTGTTTCCCAGAGATGGGTTGTAGCTGGAAGGGCATCCGCTGCGTAAAACAAATGCTGGATAAGTTGGAGGTTCATTCCGCTGTGGCGACCCCAGATTAATAAAGAGACTAAGCCGAAAAGAAAATGAATGAATGAATGTCTATAAACAATTGTGCTGCTTAATATGTTTCAGCCATCATCATAAATATAATCATGTGTCCTTGCTGAGTAAAAAATATTGTGTGCTTTTACTAGGGTATTACACAAGGGTTTAATAACATTTAATACGTTATTACTGTACACACAATAGTTACACGTTGCACGCGTTAGTGCAAATAGATCGCATTATGCCTTAAATGTTGCACATCAAAAAATGTCACTGTTTATATTTAGAAAGCTGACAGATTATTGTATCATGCCAACACTGATACCCGGACGCAGCATGAAACTTTAGAGCATGAATTGATTTTTTCAAACATACATGATCAATGCAACACCGAACGCCTGCAACAAAGGCACACACTGTGAGTTAGACAGATCTTATCTAGTTCTTCCACATATCCAAACAGGTTTTGTTGTTGTTTTTTTCCTGTCTGCATGTTGTGGAATATAAACAAAAGATGCGAATGCTCTGGTAAAAGATAAGAGCGAGTTGTATCGCTCTGATCCTGCACTATTGGCATTCACAGAAACTGACTTATTGTCAATGTTTTTTCGGGATGGAGGGAGGAAGAAGGAAGCACATGATGCATTTTGCCTAAGGCTACATGTGTGTATGTTTGTTCTATTCTCAGGAAACCTCTTTCCTCTCACGCCTACATGGAGAGAAAGAGTCGTCTTGAACGTGAAGCTTTGTTGAGTTTTGTGTTCTCTAAATTGCTTGGGATCATACCATTACAAGATGTATGGAGTAAGACTAACAGAAAGCAGATGAATGCTCATGAGTCATCAGGTCATTAGCGTGTCAGTGAGGAAGCCGGTCTACTTTTCTTTATAAGTAACTTTTTCTTTGCCGACTTTTGTCACTAGCTAATGAGTGACTTTTGGAACACTAGATAAAGCTGTGTCTGTTTTGTGGTTTCTGCGTCTAACCTTCTGCACACAGACCAGCACTCCTACACAATTTGACAAATTTATACTTATATGGTTGGTTTCAATGTTTTAATCTTTTTCATGATAACTTCAGTAGAAATAACTTTAAAGATGCATAGTTGGAGTTTCCTAAACATGCATTAAGAAGTCAAAGAGTTCAGATGCAAAAACCTCTAAGTGCTGTTTGAAATCTTTTTCTTAAATGGGCATTTTTCCTGAGGCTTCAGGTTCAATAATTTTACTGTGGCAAAGAATAGGGTCTTTTCATTTTCCTTAAAGTGATTTTTTTATTAATTTCAGACAGCATTTATAGGTTACTCTTCAACTACTGTTTTACTTGATATTTTTGAAGCATTAAACCAGTTTTGTGAACTGATTCAACTGATTCATTGAGCATTTTAACTCATATTAGTTGTAAAAAGTTGTATATAAGTATCTTTAGGTCATTAGTTGGAGATAGACATGATGGAAGTGACTACGTTTACATGGACATCAGTAATCAAATTATTTGCCTTAATCTAATTATGACAATAATATGATTAAGGCGTTTACATGAGTTGCTTTTTGAATGTTCCTTTCATGGTCCCGTTTTACATGTTATAACACATAATTCGATTAACCTTATGCTCTGCGCATTTCCTCCAGAGTTTCATGTAATTTCAGATGATTCATTTTTAATTTGTGGACATTAACTGCAGTTTGGCATTTTCACTTTCACTCAGGAACATATCATGCATGCCCCTTGTGACAAACAAGATATTGGATGCAACTATGAACTGCTGGAAGAGTGTAGTTTAAATGGAAGTTACCACACGCTAAATGAAAGAAAAATAAACTCAGTATGTCACGATGCAGGTGTGGTCTTCACTGACTCGATAGATGCAAAGAATAGTCAAACAGCCGTGTGTGTTTGTGTGGACTATCCTTTTGCAAAGTCTTCTCTGACAGTAATAGTTTGATTAAGGTGATCTAAGAACTTCGATTGTCCCCCCTTGCCACCTACTCGGTTGGTTTGTGTTCACACTGTCTTTTTTCCTTCTACACCCCGGTACGCTTGCGTCATCGAGCTGCTGTTTTGTTTACGGCTGTTGCTAGGTGACAGTCACGAAAGCGTCAAAATGGAAAGACAAACGCACATCAAATTTGCTCTCCTTTTTACTCAATGTTTGGTTTTGTTACCAAAACCAAACTACAGAGAGCCACTTGCGTCTATCTGCAGCAAAATTATTAAAAATGCTCAGAACATCACGCGATGTTCGCAGAAGCCGTTTTTGGAGGAGACAATCAGATATCATCACTTTGTTTGCACTGGGTCAGTCGCGCTTGTAAACAGGGTAGGTGATAGACACACATGAATAATAGTTATGACAACTAAAGTCTGTTGTTTCATCTTGGATATGTCTTGTTTATTGCGACTGCGACGCGTCGACCGAATTATACGTCATCAACAGCGGTTCACTTCTGTTATTTGGTACGATTGCATTCACACCAGAAGTGTACCGGACCAGAGTTCGCGTGAACCGTACCCCAGACCACCTATTTCAGGCAGACTCGGGTACGGTTCACGGGTGTGCACCTGAGTTCAGAAGACATGTTCACACTATAGTTAAACGTACCGTACTATGACGTCAAACGAACCCGGGTGCGGACCAAAAGTGCTTGTGTGAAAGCACCCTAAATCAGAGTATTGTCTTAATCGCATTAAAATACATTTCTAATAACTGATTTATTTTATCTTTGCCATGATGACAGTAAGTAATATTTTACTAGATATTTTTCAAGACACTTCTGTACAGCTTAAAGTGTCATTTAAAGGCTTAACTAGGTTAATTAGGTTAAAGGCAGGTTAGGTTTATTGTATAGTTATTGTATAACGATGGTTTGTTCAGTAGACTACTGAAAAAAAATTAGCTCAAAGGTGTAATTATGTGAATTTCGCTTGTTCAAATCACATGTGCGAATGGGTACACGTTCCTGTTTACACCTGCTGAAAAAAAAGTGCGTCCTCTGGTATGTTGTCATCAAATAAAACAGTTGTCATGCCAACTTGCTGCTCTAAACAGAAGTTTGCAGTGCTTACCCCGCCTCTGTGTTCTTCAGATTGGTCCACTGCTTTGGAACTGAGAGATGCTGCGTGTAAAATTTGAAAATCGTTTAACTTGGAATCTTAAAAAAACACAGCATTTATGTGCGAGTCACTGCAAAAGACAGACGTGACAGTATTGGTCATTCATGAATGTTCAGCAAGCACGTTTACATACAGGAAAACAGTGTACTGTAAAAGTAGTGTTGGAATGATTCTGTAAATTGCACTTAGGCCCCGTTTACACTAGTGCGTTTTTGTTTAAAACGCATAGATTTTGCTACGGTTACGCCATTCGTCCACACTACGCCGGAGTTTTCGAGCCGTGAAAACGGAGCGTTTTGGAAACGCTGGAGAGGCCGTTTTCATTCTAAAACGCTGCTGCTCCGTCTCAGTGTGGATGGGGGGAAACGGAGACATTTGAAAACGGAGGCGTGGCTGCTGAGATCCGCTACGTGATTGGGGCTTTTGTGTCATTGCGTATCCTTCCCTTATTCGTCAAGCGCACATGACTATAACACCACCGGAAACGGCAGACCAGCCTTCACTGTAAACACTGTATTTTCGATAGCCATGGATGTTTTATATTAATTTGTTACTTTAAGAAACAACCCACCTTGTCGTCTGTCCTCAAAAAGACCTCTTTTGCTTTCTTTGTTATTGCGTTCATCGTTCAACCAGCGTTTGTTGACTAACAATAACCAAATGCCGAGCGAGACACATGCTTCCTGTTTATACTTGAACGCGCTTGCCCAGAGTGCGCGAATGGTCACGTGATATACGTTTCTGGTGGAGTACTGCAGACGGAGATCTGTTCAGAAACGCTGGGTGAAACGCTAGTGTGGACGCGGATCGTTTTCATGCTAAAACGCCGTTTTAAAACTAAAACGCACTAGTGTAAACGGGGCCTTAGTCTTATCTTAATCTTTTGTAAACATTCAATAACTTTCCTAATTTTTGCCATCATCTATGGATGGTTGTGTGTATGAGCTTTTTCTGATCTTCTCACATAATATTGTGACAGACGTTCAGACAGTTTACATATGAATAATAAAGAAGAAAACAACAAAAAAAAAAAAAGGCAGAAGAGCAGGAGCTTTCAGTTCTGCTCTCATAGCTACAAAATAGCCACTTGAACATTCAACTTAAACTGTGACAGTAGAATGAACAAACATAATGCCTCTGTGCATTGTGCATTTCCTGAGTATAACCAGTCTAAAAACAAACATTGTGCGTTACTGTGTTTCTGCTGGCAGTTTCGCCCTTCTATTTTGATTCTCGCATAAACTGTCAGCACTCTTGTCTGTCCTTTTTAAATAAATTGGAATCTAAACCCATTTACTCACTTGTACTTACTTTTGCAGTTTTACATTTATTTACATTAAATAGAAAATAAGGCAACATGGTGGCTTAGTGGTTAGCACTTTTGCCTCACAGCAAGAAGGTCGCTGGTTCGAGCCCCAGCTGGGTCAGTCGGCATTTTTTGTGTGGAGTTTGCATGTTCTCCCCTTGTTCGTGTGGGTTTCCTCCGGGTGCTCCAGTTTCCCTAACAAGTCCAAAGACATGCGGTATAGGTAAATTGAATAAACCAAATGGGCCATTGTGTATGTGTGTGAATGAGATTGTATGGATGTTTCCCAGTACTGGGTTGCAGCTGGAAGGGCATCCGCTGTGTAAAACAAATGTTGGTTAAGTTGGCGGTTCATTCTGCTGTGGTGACCCCTGATGAATAAAGGAGACTGAATGAATAAAATAACATAATAATAATAATAAAATACAATTTTGTGACATGAAGCAACAAAAACAATGGCTAAAAATCACTGGAAGTAAATGAGCCAAAAGATGGTAAAGGTGTAATAGCTAATTCTAACGCCAGTACATGAGGAAGGAGACCAGAGGCCAATTTGTTTTAATGGAAGTCAATGGAGGAGAGGTATCATTACATGGAAAAAACTGTTTTGTGAGGGAAAAACTTGTCATTTAATCAATCGAAAGCCTGTTCACTGATCTTCAATATGTTTTACACCAAACAACACATTCATGGTGAATCAAATGTATGTTTAACCCTATTAAAAATGTCAGGCAGGGTAGGGAATGCTGCGTCAGCTTGGTGAATGCTGATCAGTGACGTTAATGCCGTTACATGATTGGCTGAGGTGCCTTGTGGAATCCATATTTTAGGGTTATGCTTTTTTTCAGTAGTGAGTAATACACAGATTTCCATCTCCATGTAGTTTAGAAAATCTCTGGCTGCACCCGCTCATACTTAAAAGAAAAGGGTCAATATATTTTAGATTTCCTGGCTTTCTTCTTTATGACATATTTGGAGTTTTGTGTAAGAGCAACCTCCACACAATTGTGCTTTAATGACAAGATGTGCATGACAATCAAAGATTTAGCTAAACAGCTAAGGTAATTTTATTTCGATTTATCATTCAGCCCCATTGTTAGACCAACACAGAATCTGCACACACAATAGTCTGCAGATTTCCACAGATTTTTAGCCAATCATTGAGTCTTTTTATTTACTTAAATATGTGTACATTTGCATTTATTCAGTTTCAGTAATATTATTGACTAATATGAAAATGTTTATTTGATTTATTTGCATTACAGTTTGTAAAGTAAAAATTTCTGTCTTTTAGTAGATGTATTAAATGAGAGACTTGCTTTGTTTACCAAATAAGTGGCTCTAATTGGATTTGCATTGTAAACATTAAATAAAAAAGTTAGAAACGTATTTAATAATAATACCCCCCCCCCCCCCCCCCAATTCATTTTGCATAAATTCAGAATTTTACAGAATTCTGCACAGGAATCGCAAAAAATGTCCACAGATTCTGTCTGGCCCTACCCATTATCCACTAAACCATTGATGATTGAGAATTATTATTATTATTATTATTATTATTATTATTATTATTATTATTATTATTATTATTATTATTATTATTATTATTTTTCATTATTAATTCAATTGAAGGTGATATTCAATTAAAGGTGATATTATTATTGAATAATAATTCAATTGAAGGTGATATACTGTAAAGTGATATATTATTAATAATTCAATTGAAGGTGGTATTGTGAAATGCAGTGTTGTGATGCTGTGAAAAAAATGCTTCTTGTTTTAGTCCAAATAAATCCCAATATACCTTAACTTTAACATTCTTAAATCAAGAAGCATTTTCTAGACAAAAAAAAAGGACAAGTTTTTCCTTAAAACACGCTAAATAATCTGCCTGTGGGGAAAGTAAAAAACAAACAAACAAAAAAAAGTTTTTAGATTATTTTACTTTAAGAAACTGTCCAGAAAATGCTTCTTAATTTAAGAATTTTTAGATGTTTAGACTAGAAACAAGACAAAAACTCTGACGTTAGAACATAATTTTTGCAGCGTGATCAAAATCCCAAGCTCACGTGACAGTTGGTTTGGATGAATTTGTGCTTTGTTGACATTGCGTGATAAGCATGTGTGCTCATTTTTATTGTTGTGTACAGTACACACTCAAAGCTATTCCATCCGTTATTACAGTGATCAGTTCAGACCTGTCGGGGCTTTAAGAAATTTTCAAAATGCAGGATTTACACGGGTTAGATGCTCTTGCACAACAAAACCCAACTATGAATCATGATCTGCTGCATTTTAACCATTATTAAAAATGGCCTCCAGCTACCTCCAGGTTGAGTCTCACGCTATATACACGCCTATATAAAAAATTAGTTTCACATTAAGCCCTGAATCATCTCAATCAAACATGATTCACTTGAATTTGTCCCATGCATGGCACAAGCTTTGACTTTCCCCCAGTGGTGGTTTATTTGAGTGTTAAATGGAGTGTGTTTCCGCTATAGGAGGAATGCAGGAGGAAGAGGTTTATCTCAGAAGACCTAATCAGCTCCAGCAGGGTCAGGAGAGGCCGACCCTCCGGGTTTATCACTCCTGCAATCAGCTCAAGTCACATGACCGCAACGCTAATGCAGAATAGACGAACCTTGAACTGAGGGCATTTGGTTCACCGCCATCACACAATAGAAGTTCTCATAATATGGGCTAACATCTCCGAATGCACACACAAGGGCACCCTTTATGTCGAGAAGCATCGGTTTAAACTAGTTAGACAAGTCCAGTCAAGTAAACTAGGGGTTATTGGTTTGCAGACTTTTTGTTCAAAATTTCGTATTGTTTGTTCAGTGTCTTGTGTAAATATGCTGCTCACAATGCACATGTCGTATCTAATTTTAAGCCCTATTCTGTGTAATTCTGTAGTATATCATCACCTGAAATGTTCTCAGCAAAGCTCTACATTTATGGGTCAAGGAAGTTTGAAATACCGGAGCAGTGGAGTACTGTTAGTAAACAACCCAATGTCATCCATGCTGCTAAGAGTAATCTTAAGATTTTACAACAAAATAAACATACACAAAAATTACTGTAGTGAGAAAGCCTACGTTAAGAAAGCATCTGATTATAGCGATACAGATGTTTGCATGAGCTCTGCAATTCAGCAATCAAGTCTAGTCATTTCTCGTATATTTAGGTTATCCATTTCTAACACAGTCTGCTTTACACCAAGCAATTTTCCGGAAAGATTACTTTGACAAAAGCAGTTTTGAAATTCAAATTTTCACTTAGAAAGTGCTGCTACATTTTACAAACAATTAAAAAGATATGGCAGGTAATACATTAAACATAAAAAGTGTGGAGTGGCACGGTGGCTCAGTGGTTAGCACTGTCGCCTTACAGAAAGAAGGCAGCTGGTTCGATTCCTGGCTGGGCCAGTTGGTATTTCTGTGTGGAGTTTGGATGTTCTCCCCGTGTCGGCGTTGGTTTCCTCCGGGTGCTCCGGTTCCCCCCACAGTTCAAAGACATGCGGCATAAATGAATTGAGTAAACTAAATTGGTCGTAGTGTATTAGTGTGTGCGATTGAGAGTGTATGGATGTTTCCCAGTACTGGTTGCAGCTGGAAGGGCATCCGATGCGTTAAACATGTGCTGGAATAATTGGCAGTTCATTCAGCTGTGGCGACCCCTGATAAATAAGGATTTATTTATGGGCAAATAAACGTGGATGATGCGCTTTAAACTTTTATTTGCATTGTGATCAAAATCATGCACTTTCTAAACCCTTTTTTCACATTTTTTTGACGAAATGCTAATGGTCTAATCCGATTCAGTGATTTATGCTAAGCTAAGCTAAGCTAAAAGTACTTTCGCCAGACTTGGAGATGAGCTGAATGGATTGAAAAAATGTTGAAACTCAACTGTTTGAACTTTAGTGAACTTCCAAAAACAACATATTTTCACCCTATCAAAAATAATTTGTGTTCCTTTAAGCATTAGAACTACTGTTTGCTTCTCTTCCCGCTCTGCACATCATCACATGACACATTTAGATTAGTCCACCAAGTTAATCAGCTTCAAAAAGTGACAAAAATGACATATTCTAAGAGTTTAAAAGGAATGCATGACAAGAAGACTCTTCTAAAAGCGACAAAAAAGCTGAACATCATCGTATAAGCAGCATAAAACCTATTACGCTTCACTTTTCACAGCTTAATTTCCCCAAACAGGATGTTTTTTTTCTTCCTTAGAGAGTCTGAATAGAGTCCTCTGTGTCTTGTATTGAAGTGGAGTCCTCCTGAGAGCTGACGGTCTGCAACATGTGCACATTATATAGCGGAAGGATGGGTTTTAGAACAGAGGGGAAAAAGATTGACTTCTTTCCAGCCAGGGCCATCTGTGTGAACAACATCTTTTTGCATTAAAGCTCAAATGAATTGCCCTCTGTCCATTGAGGTAGAGAAAGGAGCCTCTTTGGCCTGTCGTGGGCATAGCGAGGGTTTTCTCTGAGGATTGGGAGATTTAGGGGAAGCAGTGGTGCCCGGTACTGACTGAGAGGGGGCCATGTTGGGTTTGACAGCTGGGAGACTCAGGCATTGAGGAGGATGAATGGTGACTAGCATCCTCTGTCACTTCATGATGCCCAGTGTCATCAAAGAGCCTTACATCCTCCTCCCACAGGTGCCATTGAATATACAGTCATCCATGCAAAGCTCATCTGATGGCTGGGTCAACTGAAATACTGTATCAGATTTAATGACTTAAACAAAACACATCATACATATAAACATCTATTATTTTTCTTTTTAAAAAAAACATAAATATGGAGTACATTATTTTTAAAAAATGTGTTTTTGTATAGTGTTTTAAAGTCTTTTGAGAGTTACACCACATGACATTTACTATTTATCTGATATTTAAATAAATGCACTGATAAAAGTAAAAAAAAAAAAGTAATATTTTCACCAGAATAGCGAAACCTTTTCATCGTTGTTTGTGTAGGTTTGCACTGAAATGTCTCTGTCAATATTTTCATATTATTTTATTTGATTTATCAAAAAAAAAGGTGCCAATTTCACATCTGTCGTATCTGTAATGGACAAATGTCACATCCATAAAGCTTTTTTCCCCCATAAATGCAAAAAATTAATTGAAATAAATCATTTTTTTGCTCTAGAGAATAGAGAATATCACTTTGATTTAGTAATATTCCGTTTGGGTTGTGCAGTTTAATTCACAGAATTTCTACAAAGTGATGTTGTAACTTTAAATGTGCATACTGTTTTGGTCACATGCATAACACATGCATGTTTATTTCCTCAATTAAAGTATAAAACATGTCTATGGATTGATTTTATTTTTAATTTCTAACTCTGTGGTTAGTGTTAGGGGAAAATATAAATATAATTTTTTAATGTGCATTGTCTGTGGATTGTTTTACAGCTAATGTCACATCCATAGCAACTTTTTTTATAGATTACTTTTTTATCGATTAAGATTATGCCAAACTTCTTATCTAGAATCTGTATATTTTGTTCATTTTTTTCTTCATTAGAATATCTGACTTTTTTGACTTCATGTCCTCAAAAAGTAATTTTACGCCACATATTCACATAAGTTTTTGTATCTGAAATGAAATGTGAGTTTTTATTAAAAGTTCAAACGACTCATTATGTCCCCAAAGCATATCTAAATAAATTAAATTCATTCACATCCATATATCTTGAATGTGAATTATGTTTCAATATTTATGACAGTTTTTTTTTTACTTTCTTATTGTTTTTCCATCTGACCATACTACGGCTTTTAAAGTTTTCAAATCTTTTTTGTTGTAATATTGTAATATCAAGACAGTTGTATAACTTTAATAGTCGGACTTTATATCACCTTTGTATCTAAATTTATTTTAATTAATGATAAAAAATTAATAGTTACCAAATTAACTTTGGTTGTGCTACACTAACCATAGTTTAACCATGGTAGCTCTAGTAAGTTTGTGGTTATACAAATCTTAGAATTATAAGGTTCCATCTGACATTTTTGTCAAAAATGAGTTATTGACATATTCTTATTAATTGACAACTTATTTACATTACGGGATGTTTTTTTATAAGTTGTTTACATTTTAAGACTTTTCATTTAAATAAACAAATGTCACACACGTACTGTTTGCTATGGAAAGCAAAAACTTTGAAGCTCAACATCTCAACATTATTCAGAATGCAGAAAGAACCTTATAATTCCAAGGTGACAAAATTATAGTAGACATACCAAAAAACACAGTTGCTATGCTTTTATTGTTGGTATAAAACCAATCATATTTTTCCATAAACTTGCATGAAATGTCATTGACCCAGCCCTGAAGGAGAGCTGAGCTGTATCACACAGTTGTATGCTTGCCAATACATAGTGGAGAGAAAGTAAGCAACAGCGTACTATTGATTTGTCTTCCTGAAATAAACTCTGTCGGCGAGTTGCCGCCTCAGAAATCCCAATGAGTACTCAAGCTTTTAGATAGCGGCTCAACAAATAAAAGCGCCTCGGGTGCTACACTGTCCTAATCCATAAATATGTTTCCACTACTTCAACTGAAAGGAAAAAACAGAAACAGTAACTGGGAATGCTCATTAGCCCCGTCGAGAACATTCAGATCAATACATGGAAATGAAGAAAACCGGAATTACGTCAATGCGGCTTTGGAAAAACGTCACTTGACCTGTAAAGATTGAATATTTCTTGGGAAAAATTCAGCTAAAACTTTCATATTGGGCTTCAGATATAAATCCGGGCAGATGCGAACACACAAATCAACTTACAACAGGTTTATTTGTGATTCATCATTCGTACGCTCAAAAAATACAGTATATACATTGTTGATGTAAATTTAATTATGACACACATTTCCACAAATCTGAATTGCGTCCTTTCAACTTATTTAAATTGTGTAATGTCAGCTTATTTGAATTGTGTCGCTTTATTTGGACTACCAGAATTTTATAAAAAAAAATATTCAAAGATGATTCCTTGTATTCGCTAAAAAAAATGTACGTTAAGTGGTTGTAAACAATTTATTAGGGCTGAATTTAAACAAACAAATTAAGTTGAACATTACTAAATTTAGGGCGCCACGGTGGTGTAGTGAGTAGCACGTTCGCCTCACAGCAAGAAGGTCACTGGTTCGATCCCCAGCTGGGCCAGTTGGCATTTCTGTGTGGAGTTTGCATGTTCTCCCCGTGGTTGCGTGGGTTTCCTCCGGGTGCTCCGGTTTCCCCCACAGTCCAAAGATATGCGGTACAGGTGAATTGGGTAAGCTAAATTGTCCATAGTGTATGTGTGTGAATGAGAATGTATGGATGTGTTTCCCAGGGATGGGTTGTGGCTGGAAGGGCATCCGCTGCGTAAAACAAATGCTGGATAAGTTGGCGGTTCATTCCGCTGTGGCGACCCCGGATTAATAAAGGGACTAAGCCGAAAAGAAAATGAATGAATGAATGAATGAATTACTAAATTTAATTTTTTTAAATTCAACACATTTAAATTGTTTGCAACAATTTTGCAGACATCATTTTTTCAGTGTAAACTTTACTCAGTCGTTACTCAAGCACCATTCCTTCATGTTGTCCCAACACAAAATATTACAAATATAAGCGGACTGAACATAAAACAAATAAATTGTCGAAAGAGATAATAATAACAATTATGTTGTTTCAGCTCATATTGAACAAGTAGTTTGAACAAGCAACAACAGTCCTTTTTTGAGCGGATTACCTTTATACAAACGATCTTATGTTGATAAATATTCACGTTTTAGAAGCCTCGTTCCTAAAATTTATGACACTGATAAACGTAACCTGGTCAAAAAGAGGAACTTTTTACTGATCTTAGTTCAGATGAACCAACAGTGGCGGCTTCAGGAATTTTTTGTTTTGGATGCTAATATTTTGAATATTTATGTTTCCTTTTTTTATTTTACATATATTGTAAATATATTCTAATATATTGTATATATATTGTTATTTGAGTAAAATTTGAGTAGAATTTCAGGTTACATTTGGTCCTCAGTATGCAGTATTAAATTACTTTATTTTAATATATATATATATGACTAGTTGGATCTACAGATCGGAAGAGCGTCGTGTAGATCCAACTAG
>CAIGQQ010038083.1:3608291-3626922 GCA_903798035.1 Danio albolineatus
GTGTGTGTGTGTGTGTGTGTGTGTGTGTGTGTGTGTGTGTGTGTGTGCAGTTGAGGAATTCCTCAGTGGTTTTGGCTCCTTTATACGTTGTTTAAGCTCATCACAAGATCTCAACTAATAAAAATACCATCACATAATATACACAACGGCTGTGTTTAACTAAACACATCATTGTATTGCATAAGCTCTATATAATTAATTGTGTCTCTATTCATTTTGACCAGCTTGAACCTGTTAATCCAGAACTACCTTTGGCTGGTTTACACTTTCTTTCTTTTTTTTTTTTTTTTTGTTTTTCCGCATTACTCTCCAAAATATACAAATCCACATTTTTTACCCTTGACCCCAAACCAGTCATACAGGTTTATATATTAATTGGGATATAAATATAATTATTTCACCAGATGACTTAAAAAGCTCAATTTAGAAAGAACCTATAAATGTATATGATTGGGATGATTTCGTAGGCCAGATTTTGTTTTGGTGAGTCTAACTGTATAAGTTGAGTAATCAAGTGTAAGCAAATAAAACTGCATAGTCTTCATTGTATAAAAGTTAAATGCAATACATTTTCATTGTTATGATTTCTTGTACACTAATTATTTAAATACACTTGAAATCTTAGTCATAGCCCTAAAAACAAAGCAAACAAGTACTATTTCACTCTATTAAGGTGTAACTTCACAATCATTCAACAATATGGTTCTTAGTCAGCTATAATTCCACTCAAATTTCCTGAGGGGTGAATAAACTGAAGCTGTAGTTGACATTGCAAATCCTGCGATTTAACAATTGCGTTCACATTGCAATTTTGATGCTGAAATGATATATTATGCAGCCTTAATTTATACATCATTTGAAAGCTGAATAAATAAACTTTCCATTGTTGTGTGGTTTGTTGGATAAGACAATATTTGGATATTCACAGATATATTTAGATTCATAGATATACTGTAGCAGTTTGAAAATTTCTAATTTGAGGGTTCAGAAAAAAATCTAAATACAGAGAAAAATCACCTTTAATGTCCAAATTAGGTACTTCACAATGCATAATACTAATCACAAATCACGTTTTAATATATTTACTGTAGGAAAATTGCTAAATGTCTTCATGAAAAATGATCTTTACTTAATAATCTAATGGTTTTTGCCATAAAATAAAAATCGTAATTCTAGTTTTTGTGGTCCAGGGTCACATCTACCTCTCCATGTTGACATCAACTGCTCTTTTTTAGTTCTTATACCCATGAACAAATTCAATGCTTTGTGGACAGTCCCTGCAACAGACCGTTTGAAGGTCATTTATAGCATCCCCATGCAATTAGTTTCTCTCGGCTGAATAATTCTGTGCTAATGCGAACCTCTAAATCCCGTTCGGCACACGCAGCTTGTGTGGTTTTTCCATTTTGCCATAACCCCATCACGCATTATCCAACACGCAACACGGTTTAATCAGAAATAAATGCGTGTGCAAGAGCTCAGGAACAGCTGAGAGACGCTGGTGTGAGAATGCGACCCGTTGTGTAGCTGACAGGCAGGCATTCGAAGAATCCGCTGTTGAGAGGAGCAGCTGGGGTTGCCAGATCTTCAGGAAGGAGGTGTTTTTTTTTTGCTCAGAAGGGACACCTGTCTCAGTGAAAGGCTCTTTTATTGATGGCAACAGGTGTTTGTGGAGCGGTTAAGTGATTCGGTTAAAGCGTGCACTTTTTTAGCATGTTATTGACTGTCGATTCCGGAGGCCGGATGGATTGAAGGTCACAGCCATTGGTTCCTCTTGGTGAAAGAGGCCCTGTGATCACTTCCTTCCCTCAGCAGATCCGCTCTATATAGCAGCTCAAAGACGCCCTTTCAGATCCAGCAGGACACGTTTACCCTCATCTCGCTCCTCTGGCTTACTCTCAAATGTGTCGGCGCAACACAAACACTCACACGACCCAAATCGGCCTTTAAAAAGGACGGAGAAATCCGCTTCCTTGTCTTCAAGGCCAGCTATTTTTTTTACTAGAGATTTTAAAGAGCTTCCTTAAACTCATTTTCTGTAAATTTATCTGTTCTTTGTTTGGCTTTCGAAAGCACCAATTTTGTTCCCTGAAGGCATGGTTCTGAAAATTCAGTCATCATTTATTCGCTCTTCACTTGTTTCAAACCTGTTTGAGTTTCTTTCTTCTGATGAACGCTAAAGAAGGTGTTTTGAAGAATGCTAGAAATCTGTAACCATTGACTTCCATTGTATTTGTTTTTTTCTATGAAAGTCGATGGTTATCAGCTTCTGAAATTCTTTCAAAATATCTTCATGTATAAAAAAACTCAAAGGTTTGGAACCACTTGAGGAAATTATAAGGAAATTTTGGGTGAACAATCCCTTTAATGTGATGTAAGAAAATAATTAATAATATTACTACTGTGAATACTCTTTCATATGATTGACTTGTCGCATCACATAACTCCACAGTAAAATATTGTTGTGTAAAACTGCCTATAGTTAGATTACAATCACAAATGTCTTGTGTTTTAGGTCGATAAATAATTAAAATAATAAACTAACTAACTCATTTAAATAAAAAATGTACATAAATTTATAAAACCATACAATATTTGCAACTTTTAATTATATCGAGTTATGACATGTGAGATGTTTTTTCTATGGTATAATTTTGTTTTATGGTTTTATTGTAACATAGTATTATAGAAACATCAATAATAATAACAAAAATAATAGAATATGAAGTGGGTGTTGTTTTATTTTTTAATACATTTGTTTAGGTACAAAAATATAAATGCAATATCTTTGACTGTTATGTCTTGACATTAGGGCTGGGCGATTAATCGAAATCGACATTGAGAATCTATAATCGATCAATTTTATAGATCGATCAAGGTCAATTTTTTACCATGTGTGGAGTCACGTGAACCCGCTCTGTTAAGGCTAATTTATACTTATTATATTATATATATATTTATTATATTATTGTGATATTATACTTGCCAAGCGCACGCATACGGCCCAGCATAGCCTTCGCACACCCGAGCACCTCTCAAAAACACGCCACAACGACGCATAGCACAAGCTTTGTGATTGGTCGGTTTGACGAGGTGTGGGTGGCACAGAGAGCTACGTTTTAGGCAATGTGTGTTTTAATTCCTTAGTTTTTTATGTTTTAATGTGTGTTTTAGTAGTTGTTCAGCATTGATGTTCAATAAATAATCACAGATAGTAGAGTAAAGTGCGTGTTTACTTCAATTATTTTAAAATCGAGTAATGCACCCTACATTCAAAAATCTCTCACTTGTAATTTGTGAGCATATTTACTGTACAAAACCTGTCAGTGATCTATAAATGATAAAATAAAATAAAATAAAATAATCGTTAATTGTAATCAAATCGAGCTAAAATGTTCAAGTAATCGAGATTTAGATTCTAGGCCAAATCGCCTAGCCCTATTTGACATGTGCAAAAAGACCACCCCGTTGTTCACCATGAACACCAAGTGTCTTTCCCAGCAAGAGAGGATCCTGCATGTAGAGAGAAAGCGGGAGGTAGATAGTGTCGGTCTGGGTGTGAGAGTTCGGTGCTTGTGCTGTGGGATGATGGAGAGTACAGGAGTTCTAGCATGTTCTTATCAGCCACATGAGTGCACATCTCTCACACACACACACATACACAGAGCCTCACCTTCACCCCGTTACCATGGCCACTGGAGTTCCGGCCCAGCCAATCAGTGGCACCAGTGTGGAGTGATGCGTACACGCGCACAGAATCCTGATGAGGAGCCGCCGAACTGTCTCTGATCAGCATCCTCGCAGAGAAATTACATTATAATTACATAATCCTCCTGCACAGGGAGTCACCGGGTTTAGTTCTGAAAGTTTGTGAAGTCAGGAGACGGGCGTATCGAGAGGTGTCATCTCGGGACGCTGGCGATGACTCATCCTGAATTAGGTGCGTAGTTTGTTTCCAGCGGCACACGCGGTGACTCAGACAGCCGATAACAAGGTGAACTTTTCTTTTTTTCTTTTTACTTTTTCACAGTGCTTCACCCACTTTCCAGTTACTTTTACAGCGCTGACTCAACCGCAGTATGAGGTTTATTGCAGCACATCACTGTCTGTCCGTATGCCAGTGGATTTTCTTCATTCTGACCATCACATGAGGAAGTGGATGTATAATTAGGTGGCAGTGGGGTGTGGTGGAGTTTTCCCTGCAGCTGAGCTAAAACAAGCCTCCCACACATCAGTTTATTCTTGCAGCTACTGTACTGCTACTGTTTTAACCCAACAATTGAGTTTATCCATATTTGTCACAAATTTGGGTTGAAACAGCTCAGTACTTTTTTTTTTTTAGAGTGTCTCATGCAGAGACAGGCTCCTTTGGGGTGGCGTTTCACACTTCAGCCAGTTCATTTAGAGGTTATTTAAGACTACTCAATGTTATGGGCACACTGAGAAGCCTTTGTGTTGATGCTTACAATACATTCACTCAGTGGGCGACAAGACAGCTGTGCAGTTTCTTCTATTCACTCGCTGGCATCGTGGGGAGAAGTTTATTGCTTTTAAAACAATGCACGATCTATTTAAATGAGGGATTTGAATAAATGTAGCATTTAAATAAGTAAGCACACTTGATTCATAAATAAACAGGTTTGTGAAACAATAAGTGGGCCGTTGAGATGAATACATAGGCTATTGAAATAAATTGATTGTTAAAATGTGTCAAATAAATGAATAAATCATTAAATAGATGAGCAAAAATAAATGTATTACATAAATAAATAACTGAACAATTTATTAAAATAAATACGTGGGTTATTTAAATAAATAAATGCACCATATAAAACATTTGATTGATTGATTGATTGATTGATTGAATGAATAAAAATAAATAAATACAATACACCTAATAAATAAAAAGTTTATTGAAATGTGGTAAATAAATAAATGAATGGACCACTTAAAACATTGATTGATTGATTGATTGATTGATTGATTGATTGATTGATTGAATAAAAATAAATAAATACAATTCACTAATAGATAAAAATTTTATTGAAATGTGGTAAATAAATAAATAAATAAATGCACCATATAAAACATTGGCGCCACGGTGGCCTAGTGGGTAGCATGATCGCCTCACAGCAAGAAAATTGCTGGTTCGAGCCTCAGCTGGGTCAGTTGGCATTTCTGTGTGAAGTTTGCATGTTCTCCCCGTGGTTGTGTGGGTTTCCTCCGGGTGCTCCGGTTTCCCCCAAAGTCCAAAGACATGCGGTACAGGTGAATTGGGTGAGCTAAATTGTCCATAGTGTGTGTTTGTGAGTGAGTGTGTATGGATGTTTCCCAGAGATGGGTTGCAGCTGGAAGGGCATCCGCTGCATAAAACAAATGCTGAATAAGTTGGCGGTTCATTCCGTTGTGGCGACCTCGGATTAATAAAGGGACTAAGCCGAAAAGAAAATGAATGAAAATGAATGAATGATAAAACAAAAAAAATAAATAAATACAATTTATTAATAGATAAAAAGTTTATTGAAATGTGGTAAATAAATAAATAAATAAATGGACCATTTAAAACATTTGATTGATTGATTGATTGATTGATTGATTGATTGATTGATTGATTGATTGATTGATTGAATGAATAAAAAATGAATACAATACACTAATAAATAAAATGTTTATTGAAATGTGGTAAATAAATAAATGAATGGACCACTTAAAACATTGAGTGATTGATTGATTGATTGAATAAAAATAAATAAATACAATTCACTTATAGATAAAAAGTTTATTGAAATGTGTTAAATAAATAAATAAATGGACTTTTTAAAACATTGATTGATTGACTGATTGATTGAATAAATAATTACAAATAACTAATAAAGAAATTATTAAAATAAGTGGATAATTTTAATATAAATGAACAAAGATGAATTACCAGTGTATTAAATAAGTAAATACAATAAATTATTAACTAAACACTAGTAAAATAAATAAGTTGACTATTTAAATAAAAAATAAGCAAAAAAATGTATAGACTATTTGAAAGATTGATTGATTGATTAATTGATTGAATTAGTGATTTGACTGATTGAATTAATAACTATTTAAGTTAAAATAGTGTATTATAGTATAATAAAATAGTAATTTAATAAATAGTTCATTTTTGTATATTATGCAGGAAAATAGGGCATCACGGTGGCGCAGTGGGTAGCACGATCGCCTCACAGCAACAAGGTCGCTGATTCGAGCCTTGGCTGGGTCAGCTGGCATTTCTATGTGGAGTTTGCTTGTTCTCCCCGTGTTTGTGTGGGTTTCCTCCGCTACACTTTCCCCCACAAGTCCAAAGACATGCGGTATAGGTGAATTGGGTAAGCTAAATTGTCTGTTGTGTACTGTATCAGTGTGTATGGATGTTTCCCAGTGATTGGTTGCAGCTGGAAGGGCATCCTCTGCGTAAAACATATGGTGAATAAGTTGGCGGTTCATTCAGCTGTGGCGATCCCAGATTAATAAAGGGACTAAGCCGAAAAGAAAATGAATGAATGAATGAATGCAAGAAAATAGAGACTGTGGGGAGGGGATACACGGGACATGAAGCTGAGCTGTAGGTACATCAGTCAAAAACGCAGTTTAATGATCATTATGCAACAACATTTTGACAATCTGACCACTCAGAATCCAGTGTATGGGAAAGCTGTGAGTCACCGTTGTGCTCTGAGGAGAGAAAAGTCTCTCCGTCGCAGCCTAATGACTGACATCTCTGTCAGATAGGTATTTGTTGGCCAGGATTATCTGCCTGTTCCACCTGCTGTCATGGTCGAAACAGCGCATGACATTCAGCAAGGTAATCCACCACCATCCTCAGCAGGGCTGCGCTAACGGATTAGCACGCTGCTAATTTGCCTCTAGCAAAGCCTTAGGTTTAGTGGCCCCAAATCGAGTGTGAGGTGATTTGTACGATAACAAAAACGGTGTCAAATTTCATTACGTTTACTGTACAGTACACGTGCTAATTATTAAGTGCGAGACTAAAAAAGGAATCGATCAGGAACAAACATGCTAATCGTGCAGATCATATCGCTAGTTTCATTAGCCGCTTTATCTTTTGGCGCCAACAACAAAGTGGAGAACTGCCCATAAGCTTCATATCTCTCCTCTAACTTCCTCAAAGGCTCTCAAATGTACTTCTCGTCCAAAATAAACCCTCAGAAGATTGAATTTATCAAGATTATCAGCGTGTTCTTAGATCTTCTCATTTTAATGAATTATATATTCATCTCAGAATGAGCTTCTTTTTTTGCATTGAGCCCCATAGCCATCTCAAAAAAAGACGTTTTTAACAGCTCGCCTACAAACTGAGGGCAAGAGTTGGAAGATAAGCTAAAAAACGGGCTAATCCTGCAGTCCTCTGTGCTTATACTTTCCCTGCTAATTTGCACATCATTAAACTGGCAGTCGTTTTTAAACTGTTAAGGAGCTTTGTCTTTGTCGTCTGCGTTATGTCAGATTCAAACAGCCCCACAAAAGCGACAGATGTGATGGGAGAATGTGCCCTGAATGTCATTTTCATGAGTTGAATGCTTTGTACTTCAGAATTTATCACAATCATTAGGCTTAGATTCTAACACAATGAACGCTTGACAGCTTTAAAATGTGTGTCCACCCACTTTACCTCAATCCTGGACTCTAAGGGCCTGATGTACTCACAGCAAAGTTGTTTTTTTGTCTCCATTTATGGTTAAAAAGTTGAATTTGCTGTTTTTAAACGCATTGTAAGAAATTGCCATGCATTCAGTGGTAAAAACTGTAAAAAAAAAATGCTACTTTAAAAATCTGTAACGTGGTTAACAGTAAGTTTCCTTTATAAATACGGTTAATAACTGTAAATTGACTTTCCTTCATGGCATTTTTGTTGACATTACTTTGGTGTTTTTTTCCTCATCAGTTATGTACATTAGAGCTTTATGTTACATCTAATTTTGATAA
This sequence comes from Danio albolineatus, assembly GCA_903798035.1. NCBI lineage: Eukaryota > Metazoa > Chordata > Actinopteri > Cypriniformes > Danionidae > Danio > Danio albolineatus. Next base: position 3,616,272 of record CAIGQQ010038083.1, read on the forward strand.
ATAATGTCTATTGCATTACTTTAATTGTATGTGTGTTACCGTAATAGTGTTTATAAGTTGTGTGAATGACACAGGGCAAACATATCAGTATTAGTATCATGTGTTTATGTTTGGTGAAAAGTTGTTTGTTGTTGTAAGCATTGATTGACTTTATTATACCCACATACTGATAGGACGTGTAGATTTTAGTACTTCAAAACACTGGTGTATAACACTATAATTTAATTAAATATGACAATTTACCATTATTATGGACATTCTCAAGACATTTGAATATATTTTTCTACTTTAAAAAATATGCAGTGGTGTAAAGTAACAAATTACGAATACTCAAACTACTGTAATTGAGTAGTTTTTCTCAGGAGTTGTAATTTACTAAGTAGTTTTAAAAATGTGTACTTTTACTTTCCCTTGAGAACATTTTTAGTGCAGTATTTGTACTTTTACTCAACTCCTTTCCTTCAACCTGCAGTCACTACTTTTCTTTTCTATGGGGATTAGAAAAATCTGTCCTGCGGTTCCTGTCCAATCAAATCGCCCATACACTCTAAAAAAAAAAGGTGCTAAATAGCACCAAAACTGGTTCTTTGGTCATAACGAGGGGGGAACCTTTTTTGGTGCTATACAGCACCTTAAAAAAATAGGTGCTATATAGTACTTTTTTCAAATGGTGCTATATAGCACCTATATTTTAAGGTGCTCATAATGTTACTTTACCCTTTCCGCAAATAAAACCGGCATAAGAGTTATGAGAATTAGCTATAAGAACAAGTGCTTACCAGTAGTAGTGGTGCTATATAGCACTTTAAACCCCCCAAAGAACCACTGAAAAACCTTTTTGTAGCTGTAAAGGTTCTTTACACAGTAAAAGTGCTATATAGCACCCTGACCACCTTAAAGAACCACTGAAGAACAACTGAAGAACCTTCATGGTGCTTTAAAAGTTCTTTACACAGTAAAAGTGCTAAATAGCACCTCAAATACCGTAAAGAACTTCTGAAGAACCACTGAAGAACCTTTTTTTTTTAGAGTGTAGGAAGTTATTCACATGATAATGAACTACCTCAAGACATGGGGGATTTATAAATGCAGCAATTTGTTTAGAAGCATTAAAAGTGTCCATGAAGATGTCCAAAATCTTTACATACATTGACCCAGAGATTGTTTAGATGCATATCACTGATGAGAAGATGACGGATGTTTACTGTATGATGACGGAAATTGCCTTAAACCCCCAGCAGGCACAAGACGTCAACATAATGTCAGATTGATGTTGTGCCCCAACGTCTCGGGGACGTTGCATTTTGTTTGAAAATGAAAATTGTGTTGATGTCAGAAGTCAACATCAGGCCAACATCAGTGTCCAACGTCCAACCTAAAACCAACCAAATATCAATGTCTAATAATGATGTTACAGCTTGATGTTGGATTTTGGTTGCCATACCTGACGGATAAATGTCAGTATTTGACGTCAATATGACGTTGGTTTACGATGTTGGCTCGACGTTAGATTTTGGTCACCTGACATCATGACCTAAATCTGACCTAATATTAATATCTTATGACAATGTGTGCCTGCTGGGTACTAGTACTTTTACCTAAGTATGATTTTTCAGTAGGCTTTCCACTACTGCATATAGGGCAACCACAGCTGCAATTTTTTTGTACCATAAATTTTACAGATTTTTTTTGTTTATTTAATGGAGCAATAGTGTCTGTTTCTACTGTAAATCAGCTTATTAGAGCTTAAACATTTACTCACGAATATCTGACCACAACGGACTGAGGAAAGGAAATTAATCTGAGAGGAGTTCAGACGTAAAGTAGGCGGGGCCATAGAGCCACACCTTACTTTTTGCATCATCACCACTGACCAGTAATAGTTTGAAGGTGTTTACCAGCTGATTACCAATTGATTTGTTTTGACCACAGTTTGCTACGAAATGACACCTTACACGTTTTTTTTTACATTTCACTTGAAGTGTATCAGGGCATTTTGTTAGCATGAATGAAATGTTTAATTGTTTGCTAACTGTTTATAGTCATAATTTAAAAGGTCACAAATTCAATATTGTTTTATTTCTGAAGTATGCCAAAGAGAGCTAATTAGAAATAAAACTTTTTTTTGTTAATTTGTATGAACAAATGAAACAAAAATAAAGAAGTAGAGTTGGCATTTAAGTCTTTAATCAATTTAGTTTAACTTGCTTGAAAGGAGTTTAAACTTAATCCAAGCTGAAATGATTTATACAGCCAGTTTAATTGTATCATAAATATTAAAGCAGCAACTGGACTTAGAAAAATGTCATTTTATTTTGGTTTGATTAAATTCGAATTTAAATTAGATACATATTTGTGGTTTTATTTCTTATAAAAATCTCCTTTTGTCCATACAATTAAGAAAATGTTAAAATTATGCTTCATGGTGGATGATTCATACAGACCACTTTTATGACACTTTTTAAGCTATGATCCTCAGTTATGCTGATCATTGCAACCTAAATTTAGCTCCAAGACATCACATTAAATAGAAAAGTATATCATCTGAGTTTGCAACATCATGAATCTTCATCTATGTACATGTGAGCTTCAAGACTCTCTCATTTATCCTCAGGAGAACCGCTGTTTTCTAGTGTCTTAAATCTTGGGATTAACAGAAAACTGAGTCATCCATCAGATGTGTTGGTTATCCGTCCTCTCAGTATCTGGGATTAGTGTGACACTTCTTTAATATCTTCAGTTATTTTTAGAGCCGGATTCCTCTGACCCTGTCAAAGCCTTCCTTGTGGCCCAGCTTACCCGATCCTGATAGCTAGAGCCCCCATGCCCTTTGAGACTGTTAAAAAAGGAAGAGCTCTGATATATATGGAGAGCATACACTGACACACATTGTTTAAATTCTTTAACCTTTTAATATTCCGCTCAAAATGTTAACCCCAAAAATCTGCTCTAACTCGCTGTTTTTATCCAAAGATGAGAATTTGAGTGGTGTGCAAAATTGAAATATTGCATAAAACATTTGTAAATAATGCACTATTTCCTTTCAAATAAGTCAAAGAGAACATAATCTTAACTTCTTAATAAACTGGTGCCAAATATCAAAAAGAAAAGTGGAATTTGCTGAGGCACATTATGGCACTGTGGGCCTTTTTCCTTTTATAGAGCTTTTTTGAGGGAAATAAACAATAACAATGGTCCTAACAAATTTCCTGTTTACGTTTTTTAACTTCAATAGCTTCACAGAATCTAAAAAGGTCCCAATATTGATAAATAATGTTATGATCGCTGTTTTAACATTTTGTTATGACTGAAGAAGTGTTGTCACGATATTGGAAATCGTACTGAATTTGTACAAACGTGCATTTCATGCTAACATTTGAGCACTAAGGACGTTCTTAAACACAGCTGATTTGCCAATGTGTTCACATGCTTAATAGAAATGACTGTGATTGACCGTGAAGGCCATCAGATCACTGGACTCACCGCTGTTTACTGAGTGTAACCACAGACACAGGGACACTGAAGCGTTTTAAAGCCGTGAAAATCAGCTGATCTGTTTATAAGCTGACATACAATCGAAACAACGGTGAGTTTGGTGAACTGATGACCTTCATGGCCAATCACAGTCATTTCTGTTGAGCATGTGAACATAATGGCAAATCAGTACTGTTTAAAAACTTGTTCAACAGTGGTTAAATGTTAGCGGAAAAATAGACATTTTTAAAATACGAGTTTCAGTATCTTGACAACACTAGATTAAATTGTCCATTGTTATATTTATAAAATAATTTGACCATAAGCCGAAATGTTCATGGGCCACATCACCACGTCGAAATGGTCTATAATAATGTGGTGGCCCTAAAAACTGACAAATCTTGACTACTTCCTATTTAGTGTCAGTGTTTTGTCTGTGTTTTTGCTTATTTTAACGCTGTGAGCATACGATTCCTTGTTGCTTGTATATTTTTTTATCTCTAATAATAAATCAAATTGCTTAATTGACGTTAAGTTACCGCTGCCTCTAAACAGGAAGCAGCCGGGATTGTCACTCTTTGGGATCCCAGACTTTCGATGTGACCTGCGCTATTTGCATCACATTTCTGTATTTAGATGTGTTGTCAGAACTGTTCATGTGTTTTAAAACTGATGAAGATGTTTTCGCAGTTTGTAAGTGTTTGAACTACAACCTGATGTCATAGTTTTGAAGAGTTTTAAGACAATAAAGCCATACAAAAACAAACTCGAGCATCTTCATTGGTGTTTAGAAAATAATAGACTAGAACATGCCAAATCAGTTTATTTTTCAGATATTTACGTTTGAAAAAAGCTGTGCTTCCTGGATAAATCATTACAAAAATGTGTTTATTTATATATTATGTTTATGTATGCTGTATTTTGTTTATAGTACGAGTCAAAAGTTTGAACACATGAGTGGGTAAGTGTTCTTTTGACAGGTGTAATACTATAATATGCATATAAAAAATATTGGCCGATATACCCATATCGGTATTTTCTTACTTCCCGATATCGGCATCTGCATCGGTCCCAAAAACCCATATCAGTTGGACTTTAATCTTCAGATTTTGTTTTTTTTCTAAATTGAACTAAAGATCAAAAGTTTAAACAATAAATAAATAGTTTTCACAGCCATCTTTGCTCATTTACCGTGGATGTCACGGTTACGAGCGGAGAACACAGTATCTGCAGCGTCATATGCTTACGTTCTTCTGAAATCTGTGGCGTCGCTGCTTCGCCTCCAAGCATTTGCCTTCACATGGATGAACGTTCTCGCAAACATCTGCCCTTTACTGAGCAGGCTAAATTTAGATTTGCCGTCTGTAATTAAACAGCAAAAGCAGCCCGTCGGAGGAAGTTTGTTTGCCATTCATGCCAGTTTTCATGCTCGTGTGCGTATGCATGCGTGGTTATGTGGGAGGGAGTTCGAGAGACGCAAACAAAGGAAGTGACAGTTAGGAGTGGGAGAACGCTGAAGAAAAGCAGATGACAGTTTGAGTCAACATCAAAAACGGTGACGGCTTTTAGCACCTCTGGACTGGTCTGCTTCTCACGTGTGTGCAAAGTCTGACGGAGAAACGGTGTTTAACCGCTTTGAATGTTCACATGTGAGATCCGGCTCTCTCTTTTGCTCTTTTAAGTCATCATTAAAGCTCACTAGGAAGTATTATACTCGACTGACACCATTCACAGCCTCTGGGTCTAATCTGTTTATATATGTAGCATTTGCTTTTTTAAGGATCTAATCATGTGGACAGGACTTTTGGTCAGATGTGTCTCAGGGTGGTGTTTAGGACCATTCAGGAATTACTGTATATGGTGTCCCAGAAGTATTGATTGTTTTTAACGTGTAATTTGTTTGTTGCATATTTATTTATATTATCATTTGTTATATATTTGTTATAAATTATATCTCAATATAGTATAACATTATGAATATTGATAAGATTAGTATAATATTAGATTATTATAATATAGAAATTATATAAAGATTAATAAAATATTGTATTATATTATTAAAATGTAATTTCTTATTTGATTTTATTAGTAACACTTTACAATAAGGTTCATGCATTTACTAACATGAACTAATCATGAACTACACTTTTATTAATCATTATTGAACATTTATTAATGCATTTTTAACATCTAAGTCATCCAAGTTGTTAACATTAGTTAATGCACCGTGAGTTAACATGAACAAACAATGAACAACTGTATTTTCATTAACTAACGTTAACTAACATGAACAAATACTGTTGTGAATGTATTGTTCATTGTTTGTTCATGTTAGTAAATGCATTAATTAACATTAACTAATGAACCTTACTGTAAAGTGTGACCATTTTATATTTTTCATTCCAATTCATATCATCTTAAAAATATTACATTTTAGATTTAGAATAAAGTACATTAATAAAATAATTGATTGGATTTATTTTTAATGATCTATTTGTATTACAAGCTCTTGTATTGTATAAGTAAAAAGTATTTGAATTGATTAAATGTTTTTATTACAATAAATACATGTAAATATTGGATATTTTAAGTTAATATAATACAAAAATTATAGAATTTTGTTTAAAATGGAGTAAAAATTTAAGCAATTATTAAATTCTTTGAAAGATATTTGAAATATTCAGCATTGCAGTTTATAAAAATCACATATTATAAAGTATTAAAATTATATTCTATAGAATATTTATATATTAGATTTTTATATTTTATTATAAAAAATTATATTTAAAATTTTCAGAATTACAGCGTAGTAGGGCTGGGCGGTATGGCAAAAATCTCGATAATTATTTTCCATATTGAACAATAACGATATATATTTTCAATATAAGTTGTTAATGCTTTCAGATTTATCCCAACAATGACTGAAGTCACAAAAATTTAAGGGTGTAACATAAATAGCATAACATTTTCGGCCGATAAAATTTTGGTGCCCAAAAATTCAGTACATCTTTTATATCAGCAAACTTTTAGATTCCCATTTTTGCACATTTCTGCTGTGTGATTGGCTCTTAGATCAATATAGAGTAAAAAAGTCCAGAGCTTTTCATTGTTATTGACGTGAATTTCATCATAACTCAATATTAAAATCGTTTATAGGCACAGCCCTACAATGTAGTCTTAGCGAACAATTATATAAAATATTGCATAATAAATTATTTAAATAATGTCTTAGAATTTTAAATATACACTTCTGCTTAAATGACAGAATCAGCATCAACACCACAAGTTCTGACCCTATGATGCTTTAAACTTGTATACATTTGATTAGCGACCTTTAAATATGACAGACTCAATCAGGAGTGGACATGTTGGTTATCTGCTGGACTAATCTGGAAGATGAGACTGGAGGTAAACTCGTGTACAGTAGCTCTATCAGGACTAATAGCGGCCGCTCGGCCCGGTGCAGATAATTTAATGAGATGGAATTGATTTTCCTTTGCCTCCCTCATGTATTTGTACTCTAACCAATTACATAAAAGACTCCCTGAGTGAGCCTTTGCTCTCGAAACCTCTTACAGCTACGTTCAGATGCTGAAATGAAGGTTAGGATGCCTCTAGAGCAGATGCATTCGTACGTTCAGAATTCATTTGTATGAACATTCATTCAATTTCAGTACAAGCTGATCTTCTGCTGTTTGAATTTTTGTCATTGCAGTAGTGGTGAATATATTGTACAATATATAATTGTCTTTAGCATAAAATAGGGCTGTGCAATATGGACAAAATAATCATATTGCGATTTCTTAAACGATTATTGCGATTTGCGATTTTATTTGCCATTTTGGCAGCTGTTTTTGCTTTTTCAGATGTGCTACATACACACATTCTACTCGTATTTAGTGCACAAGAAGTGCAGAACAAAACATTTCACAATGAAATAACAGTATTAAGTTTAATAAATAAAACTGTAGTAAAATTGTCTTTAAAACAGACAACATAAAATAAATGAAGATTAACTAACCTCAGCTCTAGTTAAACACATACTGTACACAGTAGTACTAACTGCATGATGTACAAAACTGTAATAAATTGTTTTAAAAACAGACAACATGAACAAATAAAGATGAACTAACCTCAATTCCAGTCGTAACAATAAATAAAAACTAACGTAAATCAAAACCACCTATTCGGTTCGCCCGCTCAACTTCATCGTGCGCAGAGTGAGCTCTGATTGGTTAACATCTTTCTCCCGCTCAGATTAGCTGTAATTGGCCGGTGTGCTGCGTCAGCTCTGATTGGTCAACATAATAAAATCACTCGCACAAGAACGTGAACAAAAATCTAAAGAAATTAATAGATAATATTGGAGCCTTTGCGATTTAGAAATTGCAGGTGCTGAAATCGCGATTTTTTTTTTTTTTTTTGCGATTGCGATTAATTGCACAGCCCTAGCATAATATAATAAACAATAACTGTAACTAGAACAGAAAGAGTACAAAGACAATACACAGAATGTTGGACACAACGATGTACGAAAGCATATCAAAATAGAGATTAAATAAAATAAATTTTAGAGAAGTGTGTAGGCCCAAAAGTTGTTTATTTTGATTATATATATATATGATTATATATGTGTGTGTATGTGTATATGTATATGTGTGTATATATATATATGTATGTATGTATGTATGTATGTATGTATGTATGTATGTATGTATGTATGTATGTATGTATGTATGTATGTATGTATGTATGTTATGAGGAATTAAAACATACTTTTGTGTATATTTTCTTTGCAAAACAACCATAGACTGTAAAAAATATGGACGTATTATCCGTGACGTCACCCATAGGTTTCTGATGAACCCAAAAGAAGCTACTAGTAGGCGTGGCCAACCGCCGCCATTTTGTTCGCGCATCATCGCACCAACCGAGGCATACCAAACAAGGGCAAAGAGGCGGGGCGTGGGCGGAGCGTGAGCGGAGCTACGGGACGCATGCTGGCATTTAGCTGGGCTTTCTTATGGGAGAAACACATAATATTTCATTACCTGCGACTCGTTTGTGTTCTGACCACACGTGCTTGGTTGTACACTATATCAATAAAGTGTTTAGTCTGTTGAAAACACTGTTGTAATACATCAAGCCACTTAACATCGTTCTTAAGACGTTTTTCAACAGGAAGAAAGTGCGAATTACATCTAAATACTTTAGTTATAGTCTGTGTTAGTAAATGCAAGGCTATTTAGGAAATCCAGGCAGAACACTGTATGACAACGCTTCAGATGACGATTTTATAGACTACAGCTGATCAATCTATCAGATTCTGGAGTGCATTAGAGTTCTGAAGAACATTATAAATCATAAATTATCCTAAATAAAGCAATTACATTTATAGAGATGGTATAAGTATATAATTTCACTAACCTGGGAAACGGAGGCCACGTGAATGGTTTGTGAGCACAATTAAGTGCACACAGCATGCCATATTATCTGATAATTGCAGGAAATAATTCCAAAAGGCAACTGACTGTGTAAAGCCATATAAAACAACACAAAAATACGATGAATCAGCCGGAATCAGCTGAGGTGACGTGACGGCGACCAGCGGGACTAGCTGTCACTCAAGTGGCCACGCCCTTAATTATGCAAACTTAATTTAGCTTAATATAAAGGAAACGGATGAGTTATAAAAAAAATTCACCCCCCTCACAGTTGTCATGAAGGGTAATATAAGCTATATGAACCAAAATCGTTCTTTGTACCAGGCTGTAAACACCTTTTTTTCTGCTGTAAAATTGGCCATTTCACCAGTGGGCTCATTGGAGATTTGCTCTATATGGAGCCAGGACAGCCAGGACTAGCGGAATTTTCGATGAATTGCAAGTTTTAGTTACTTCCGTATTGGCTTCCAGAGGGAGAGCGGGAGGTTGCCGCTTGAAAACAACACAAGAAATAGCACAAACACCTAGAGGGAACTCTCTAAACATTTTACGAAAAATCAAACAATAAATAAAAGACTTAATTTAACATTTTAAGAGTAGAGTAGAACATTGTTGGTGTCAAAAATATCAGATGTGCTAAAAGCTTCTAAATAATTTTTTTATAACTTTAATAAAGTTGTTTTTATCACTAACTTGGTTAATATATATATTAATGTTAATATATTAATTACTAATATAATTAAAATTGTACAATACTGTAATATGACATTCCTACAAAATATTTAAAAAATATAGAGAGACTGATGGCTTGTCTCAACAATATCAGAGCAAGTGATCAGAGAAATATTACAAAAAACTGGCTAGTTTTGCGTAAGCATGAAACCCTGCACACCGTTGTTATTTTAGAGTCATGTTAGAGACCACCACACACCACCTCTGAGTGTGTCAAAAATGTTCCTTTGATTCAGCTTCTCCATGCAGGGATTTGCATTATAAATTAATGTTAAAGCATTAATTTGCTGTGTCTTGTTTGAAGGTCAAGATTATTTGGCTTTGGCTGTTGAATAATGCCTATAGGATGTTCAGTGGAAAGGGTGGGCAGCAGTGAGTGAGTAACCGTTAAGTGCCTGTGTGAAGTGTTCAGTTCCTGCAGTGTTTAAAACCAGCGGACAGGAGAGATTTATGATGGTCAAGCCCTCACAATATAACAGCAGTCACGGTGTTGAGCTGACCCGACTCCACCTGCTGAGGCCAGTGATCTACACAAACTGATCCCACACACTATTGTGCCTCCTAAATGTCGAGTCAGAAATGTTACTGCACTTGTAGCTTAAAAAGTCAAATATGGGCCTTGCTAGTGGAGAAAGTGATGAGTGAACGGGATGTAATTGGGACAGAGGCCACAGACTGGAACTGAAGCTGCATATCCTGCTTGAGCATTATTAAAGTGTATATTACAGTGTAATATAATATGTTATAATGTTCTTTTAAACATGTTTTATTCCTGTTTAAAATAATAGATTGCTACGATGTAAAGCCACTGTAAATACAGTATGGTTACTATTATGGGATATAAACTGCTGCAAACACACAAAATTACAACTGTGAGGTGCATAAAAAAAATAATGGTGATAATTACAGTGGTGATAATTACAAGAAATAAAGTGACAATTATGAGATGTAAATATGACAACTACTATATATATATATATATATATATATATATATCTTTA
>CAIGQQ010038083.1:3634922-3674058 GCA_903798035.1 Danio albolineatus
TGCTTTGCTTTGCTTTGCTTTGCTTTGCTTTGCTTTGCTTTGCTTTGTTTTGATTTGTTTTGTTTTCACTTGACAGGTTTCTATTCTTTCATTACACTTTTTGGTAACCTTAAATTTGATGATAGATTATATAAAAAACGAAAATAATCCCTACGAATCCCATGGTTTCATTCAAGTAAAGAGTTATGATAGCTTTGTATTATTTTGTTATGTTATTTTCAGCACTTTAACTAAATATGTAAATATACTTAAATTGATAATATAAAAAATATTAAATGAATTAATAAGCTCAGATTGAATTATTAAACTCAAATTAAAACTATTAATCAAATATTTGTAAAAATCATCAAATATACTGTATATAGTTGAAAATAAGTTAACATAACAGTATAAAATTACACAACATTTACAAATCAAACGGCAAATAAGAGATTTAATAGATTTATCACATTTTCTAGAAAACACTCCAAAAGTTCTTTCTTTTAAACCTTAAATTATTATTTGTACAGTATGCGAAGACTAAAGTGTAGTATCATGTTCGTCAGTACAGTTTAATGGCGTCTGTAGGCAGTCACAGGCAGTATTAACACATCTCTCGGGACGCTTCCACAGATGGTCTTTTTGGCTGTATTTTTATGTAAATAACAGTGCTGTACAGTAGGACACACACACACACACACACACACACACACACACATACATACACACACCGCCCATCAGCACTATCTGCATTCACTTCCATTATTTATCCAGTGAAAATTTCTTGGTGACAACCTCGTTCTGGACGTCCTGCTCCGCCAGAGGGGCCCCGCTAATGAGGCACGACGGCCTTCTCAGCTGGTTGTCTCACAGCCGGGTTAAATCCCATGTCTTCTTGTGCTCCTTCATGTCCCCTCACTGTCTTTTGCTCAGCTCCTTTCGGCGATGTTGTAAGCAGGTCACAAAAAGGCTACATAATTAACCTTCATCCTGCATAAAGGGCAGTTTAGGTTTGAGTTTAGGTTTGGAAATACTTGCTCAGGCAAGAGTGTTCTATGTGCTCAGTTTAATTGTTTGCATATTTAAAATTAGACATTTAAAGTTTGTGCTATGAATAGAGCTTATTTTATTATACGTTTTTGTTGCATTACTTCAATATGCATCCAATAAAATATTTCAATCATCAGAACTGTATACCTTTTTTATTTTGCATATTAGAACGCGTGCTGTAAAATAAAACATTTTATAAGCATAAAAATAACATTGATTATTAAAATCTTTTTTTTTATTGTCATGCATTTTATTTATTATGCTTCACTATGCTTTGTATTTATTTAAAGTCATTCTTTTTTTATTTTATAGTGCTCATCAAAACTTCTCTGACTTGTATATTTAAACGGAAGAGTATTTGATTATCATATCTTTTAATATTGGTTTTAAATGTAACTTTAATGTGCATTTTCGATGCCTAAAATAAAAAAAAATGACTTGATTTTCTTGATTTTATGACGAAAAGAATATATGTTCGAAAATGAAGGTTGCCATAAATGTTGTATTATGTCAAATTTTATATTTAAATAAAAATGCTTACTATATGAAAGACTTTATTTATATACACAATTTATGTGAAGTGTGGTTTTAGTATTGATAACATGATATTATAGTATTAATTGATCAACCAACCATTTTATTAATTGCTTTCGAGGATAAATTTCTTATTTGACAAAGTTTTAAATTTAAAAACTGCTCTTTTAATGCCCCTTAAAGGGATAGTTCCCTCTAAAATGAAAATTTACTCACAATTTAATGTTCCTCAAGTTGCTTCAGCCTTTATTTTTTATTTTGTACTTCGGTTAAACACAAAATAAGATATTTTAAAGAATGTTGTAAACCTGTAACCATTGACTTCCATAAAGGAAAAAATACTATGGTGGTCAATGGCCACCAATTTGGAAAATTCTTCAAAATATCTTCTGTTCAACACACACATTACACAGAAAGATTTGGATGCTAGAAAGCTTTATAACCACTCAAGTGTGACTAAATGCTGAGTAAATTTTAATTTCTGGGTGAACTATCGCTTTAACTTCAGATTGAACTTTTTTTTTTTTTTTTTACGACTTTATGGTGTGAGGTTTTTGTATTGATGTTGTATGTTTCCTCTTTTGTGTTGGCAGTGAGGGGGTCTTCAAGTGCCCGGAGGACCAGCTCCCACTGGATTACGCCAAGGTAATTCACTCAGCTGTAATCTCTGTTGTAGGACAGATTACTGTTCAATCTCTCCCACAGTGATTGACTTCCAGTGCAGTCTCAGAGGCCTCGTTCTGTGCCTTTATTCGACGCTCTGCTTTCCTCGAGTGGCTCTGCCATAGTGTGCTATGAGTCAGTGAAGAGCTAGAGACGTCGAGTTCGCGTCCACGCTTCTCAAAACACAGGAATAATCACACTAATGAACTACCACAGGCCACACATTTCACTGGGCACGGGAAAATGAACGAAGATGACACAGGGATTAGATCAGAATGGGTTTTATGCTGCTGTAGTGCGGTGTGGCCTTTCTGCAACACTGAACACACCTGTAAAAAATTATTATTTTATCCTTTATTTACATTTACTTTGTTTGTTTTTCAATGGTGCAGAGAGGCCCCACAGCACTAAACAAATATTATTTATCATATATATATACAGTGTATATATGCATATATATATATATATATATATATATATATATATATATATATATATATATATATATATATATATATAGATAGATAGATAGATAGATAGATAGATAGATAGATAGATAGATAGATAGATAGATAGATAGATAGATAGATAGATAGACACGCTGCCAAATGATTAACTGTGATCAATCGCATCCAAAATATATACACGCAAATTGTACATAAAATACATAAATATAAAAGAAATCTATTTACACACACACACACACACATATATATATATATATATATATATATATATATATATATATATATATATATAAACTGATGTATATTTTGAGCATGCACAAATGTATTTTGTAAATATAAACTTTTATTATTACCTTTTTATAATAACTTTCATTATCATTTTTTGATCGTTTGACAGCACTAATATATCATGATTTTCATACTTCGTAAAAAAGGCAAATATAATATGCATGAAGTGTAAAATAAAAAGCAGAAGAAAATATTTCAAAATATAAAAGGTAATGCTAGATAATCAAAATAATATTATAAGAATAATATAAAATAATAGAATTGTACAGCATTACTTATATTTTGTTGACAAGTAGTGATGTGAATTATAGCTATAAGCTGTGTTGAGTTTATTAAAGAGTGTTTTAAAGTGATTCATCTCTTTATGAAGGTATTAATTATTAATACAGTGGTCCACACTGTAAGTATTTCCTATGCTATATATGATTTGAGTTAGGCGGTTATACCCTCTAGCTTCGCTAATCTGCGCCCGGCCACATTAAAGAAGGAATTTCACCAAATCTTTAATTAAAGTGTTGGTTAATTTTTCATTTTGCACTTTAGCTAATTAATCAGGTTGAGCTGGGAAAAATGCCACAAGTGTCGGCGTTCATTAAAGAGTCATTTTTCTCATGTGTGCCCTAGAGACTGAGATTACGAAACCTCTGAGCGCTTCACAGATGATGACTATATATACTGTACCTTGAGTTTAACAGGTCATTTTAAACCCGCTCTGATTAGCAACTCGTAGGATGAGAACGCTTATTTTCGTATTATATAATCATGATGAAAAATGTGTCCCAAATTATTGGTTAAGAATCTGAAAAATTGTCTTAAAGAACATTCATTCCAACCCAAATGACAAATCTGCTATTATTTGTTCTTCCTTTAACATTTTCCTAACCTGTTATTTATTTTCTTTCTTTCTTTCTTTCTTTCTTTCTTTCTTTCTTTCTTTCTTTTCTTTCTTTCTTTCTTTCTACACAAAAAAACAAAAAACTAAATATTTTGAAGAATGTTGAAAAATGAAAAAGCCATTGGCATCCATTGTTTTTTTCCCTACTGTGAATGTCAATGGGACAGTTTCCAACATTTTTCTTTCAAGTTTAAAAGAAGAGATAAACATATTTGTTTTTTTACTTACAATATGTTTCTTAAAGGTTTTAAGGTTCTTAAAAAAAACGTGCTCTAAAGCACTACATTCACATTTAGAAGATATAAGCATTCATTCAAAACATTTCTCACTTACTTGGTACACAGTAAGTGTCAAGACCTCACCATGTACTTCAGCTTTTCTTCCGATCTTCTGACCTATCAAATGCTTTTTGGTGTTTAAATTATTGTGCCACCAACAAGCTGAAGCTGATAATTAGTCACTTAAGATGCTTTTCCATTGCACAGCATGGCATAGTTCGGTTTGCATGTTTTTCACGCTGTTTGAAAGTACTTGAATTTCTGACATGTGGATTCAAGGCCGGGAAAGCACTTGAAAACATCATTGAAAGTGCATGTGTGCCACATTATAGCGCCAATGCTCGTGTTTACACTGTGGCACGTTTCAAAAGCGTCCCTGAATCTTAAAAACTTGTACAAGAACTACAACAAAATGCAAATGTGTATCAATATTTCAGAAACTGCATCTAAATTTTACCAGTATTGAATCCAATGAATTTTGTTCAAGCCTTTTGAACATGATTTAAATGGTTTAAATTTATTAAACTTACGCATTCAAAATATTATCATTACTCTGACATTTTTAATGTCAATTTTAATTGTAAGTAAAATGTTAAGAACTTTCCCAGTACTTGGTTGTGGCTAGAAGGGCATCTGCTGCATAAAACATGCTGGAATAGTTGGCACTTGGCAGTTCATTCCGCTGTGGAGACCCCTGATAAATAGGGGACAAAGCTGAAGGAAAATGAACGAACGAATGAATGAATGAATGAATGAATGAATGAAAATGTTAAGAACAGTAAGGTCTTGCATGACACTACACATAGTGGGATGTGAATTACAAAGGTACTTGATTTAAAATAAACAGTGCTTTTAAAAAGTCCTTGATTCTAGTGTCTATGAAAGAGTGGGAACCCTGCTTTTGGGGGCTTTTTTAGCATCACCTTGGATGAGGTTCCATGTGAGGTGTGTTACCAAAATGTGAGTCATAAACGCAGCTGATAAGCGATTGGTCAACTCGTCACTATATTGGTTCAGAATTGTCACTACCAGCACCACTAGACACTAAATGTGCTGTATTTAAACAGTCATCAGCAGCCACTGTATTGTTTGTTCACATGGCTGAACTATTTTAACATCACAGTGAGAAAAAGACACCTGAAATGTCAGTATTGTGGTCAGTAGAAGAGCTCCAGATGTTCCTCTCATTGGGGGTAGCCGATTAAGCAGATCTGGTGAGAGCTGTATGAGATGACCCGAAAAGGCAGCGCAACGATAACAATAATCACACCTACTAAGAGATACTAAATGGAATCTGAGCCAAGCAAAGCTGAACCAAAGTGAGCCATGCCGAATCATACTATGCAGTAGAAAGTGTCTTTTTTCACTTGTGACCGAGTGTTTATACAGTATATTTGCATGGGCACTTGCATATGTAAGAAAATAATAAATGGTAGCAAACACAGTCCGGATTTGAACAAACTGAAATGTCACACAAAGTGCTCTGGTTAAGTGAGAAGACAATCTAGATTCAGCATGATCACGAAATGCAGCCGATCTTTTAAAATAACCGTGAATGCTGTCGTCTAAAGCGGAGAAGCAGCAGACAGACAGTTGTAGACCGCTGTCATGAGTAACAGATGTGCATTAGCTCCACCACTGTGACTGGCAGAGCTGTGACATAAACAAAACGCCATTGGCCATTTTGAAAAAGAGGGAGGAGCTACTTGATATATCATGCCCTGTATTCAGTTGAAATTACATCACACATTGAACAAAGCTGCACGTTTTAAAGGGAGTTTTAACTGAAACTGATTTTTTATTTTGCCATAAATGAATCACCCGCTTAGTAGAAAGTATGCAAATTTCAGCCCTATCACCATATTTTTAAGCAAACCGTGGTAACATCTGAGTCATGCTCTGCTGCAGTGTGTTTGACACGCTTCAGGATGGGCACATGCACCAACTTAAACCTGTTCTGTGTTGGAAAGAGCTTTAGTGCACTAATCCGTTGAAACTGTGATTTGCATGAAGTCAGGGGGGAAAACTCTACTCTGCTCTACAACATCCGATGCTCACGATCCTGAACACACACACACACACACACACACACAATTATTGCGGCAGTCATTTTTAAAGAGCTGCGAGTCGCCCACAGATTACCCATCACCCCCGCAGGGCCGCAGATCACTTCCTGTCTCTGCCTGTTTGAGGCTGGGTTCACCGCACATTTCTCGTCTACTCTCACAAAGTTATATAGTGAACAGCTGCATTATTATTTTCCAACTGTTACATTTTATTTATTTATTTCCTAATTTAACCATTACTTATGGTTTTATTTTGTACGATACTTTGTTTTGAAAACTACATTGGGGTGTCCCGGTGGCCCAGTAGTTTGCACTGTCACCTCAAAGCAAGAATGTCGCTGGTTTGAGTCCCACCTGGGCCAGTTGGCATTTCTGTGTGGAGTTTGCATGTACTCCCCGTGCTCGTGTGGGTTTCCTCCTGACGCTCCGGTAGACCATTTCATGTCAATGGCCCATGAACATTTCCTGCTGGTTATTCAACAATTTTCTAACTGTAACAAGAGGCAATTTAATCATAACTTGTTAAAACAGCTGTCATAACATTATTTATCAATATGTGGCTCTTTTTGGATTCTCTAAAGCTATTCAACTGAAAAATGTAAAACAGGAAATACGTTGGGACCATTGTTTTTGTTTACATCAGTAAATATTTACAGAAGTTTTTGTATAATAATTAACAGAAGAGTAGATCAATTGTACTGAGGATATACCGAAAATGTACAGAATTTATTTTTTTTTTAAAAGAAGGAAATGTTGAACAGAAATGTCCTGGCAATTTTCTGTAAGTACATTCCTAATTTTTTTCCATCCCATTCTCCTAATTTTTTTTACAGACATTTTATTTACAGTGTAGTGGAGTATTATTTTCAGTTTTGAAAGTAATGAACACTTTATATTGATCAAAAGTAAGAGTAAAGGCATTTACAATATAAAAATACAAACGATTTCAGTTAAAACAAATTGATGATCTTTTAACTTTCTCTTCATTTTTACACAAATGCATCAAGCAGCACAACTGTTATAAGCATTAATTGAAGTAATGTATGAAATGAGGAATACATACATTTACAAAGTATACAATAGAACTCTAATAAAATCTAAGTGATAATGAAATAACATCTCGTCTTGATGAGGATAAGAGATTTTCTTCATACAAATAAAATCCAGACCAAACGTATGAAGGTCATACTGTATGGTGGCGCATATACTGTAAGCTCCAAATTAAACTTAAGCAATACAATTGAAATATCATGATTTTTTAATTGTTACTATACAGTATTTTATTTGTATTTTGGTACTTCCATGCAGATTTGTTATAGTTAAGTAAAACTAAAACTTAAATCATTTCAGCACATTAAATATAATAGATGCTAACTATGAAAAATGAATGAATGAATTACTAAGGAAAATAAAAACGGATCATTTTGAAGCAAAACTACAGTATTTACAGTGATTGACATCAGAAACCTTTCACAGTTTATTGGGAATTTGCCTACTTTTGCATGAAAAGGGGCTAAAGATTAATGGCAGCAAAACAAGACAAAACAAACTTATCTAAATGAGCACCAACAGCCAATAAGAGCACAGACACGGATCTGCAGCCTGTAAACCCAGCCTGATCTCACAAGGAAATGTAACTATTTCACGTTTTGCCAGTTTAGTGGCTAATTCATATGAATTTGTATGAAAATGTATGATTTTAAAAAGGAGACGTTGCACTTAACCCTGCCCCTAAACCCAACCGTCATTGGGGGATAAGTAAATCCTACTAAATTGTACAAATAAGTTCATACAAATTAGCCGCTAAATCAAAAAGTTACGATTTGCCGTGAGATTGTGTTGTGTGAAACTTTTTGATCAATCTGTAAAGTAGAGATGCCAACTATCCGTTTATTCGTGATGTTGTAGTTATTTATATTACTTTTTACATCAACAAATCTACAAATGCTCATGTCTATGGCAGTATGGCTTAGTTGGGAGAGTTTATCTTAAAAAAAATCTGTCAATGAAAATAAGCATGTGTTTGTGTGTGTGTGTGTGTGTGTGTGTGTGTGTGTGTGTGTGTGTGTATGTGGCTCTATACTTGGTGACATGAGTAGCGAACATCTACGTCTGCAGGGTCTGATGTGCTCAGTTATAGTCTGGCAGATCTGTGTGTGTATGTAAATCCCACAGGCTGGGGATTTGGGCTGATTGGATGGGGAACTGCTCATCCTTCATCGACTTTGTGGATGAAGGGAAGATGCAGTAGCCGCTGGATGTAACGTACACACACAGATGCACGTGTACGCACTCGTTTTACAGGACACCGCTTAGGTCATGCAGCTTACATAATGCATTTGTGTTTTTGACAAAGCATTATTCTTTTGCTCATCTCTCTAAATTCAGTTTCACAGTGTTGCATCATTGATATTTAATTAGACGCAATATTGAAAAGTTTTATTGCAAAAATTACTATTATATATTATATCTTTGGTCCATTTAGAAGGGAAATAAGTATTGAACACGTCATGTTATTATTTGTACGATATATACAATATTTCTGAAGGAGCTGTTGACATGGAATTGAACCTGATTTTGGTAAAACCAAAACAATACAAACATAAACATAACTCATTTTTCATATCTTTTTGTTTTATGTGTAATAGTGACACAATGATAAAGTACTGAACTACTGAAAATTATTTTATACTTTATATAAAAGGCTTTTTTTTTGTGATGGCAGCTTAAAGACGCCTCTCATACGGAGAATGAAGTCACATGCATTGGTCAGGGGTGAGCTTTTCACAGACTTCAACAGAGTGAAATAATCTGGATGGTTCTGCGGATTTCCTCTGTCAAATATGATTTTTATTTTGTATTGTCTATTGAACTCAAGTCAGGTGATTGGCTGGGTCATTCTACAGCCTTATTTTTTCTTTCTCTGAACCCATTTGAAAGTTTCCTTGGCTGTGTTTTGGATCGTTGTCTTGCTGAAATGTCCACCCTGGTTTCATCTTCATTCTCCTGATATTGTAGATGTTGGACTGAAGCAGCTAATATTCATTTATAATGATGAAGGGCAGAGGACTGCTAAAGAACTACTGAGAGATTTCATCTGCTGTCTGAGCTTTCACTGCCATTCTAAACCTTCCTTTCTTCATGTGTTCAATACTTTTTCCTGTGTCATTTCATTTTATTACACATAACTTAATTTGTAAAGTAATTAATTTTGTTTTCTTTGCATATATGGATTTCTTTGGTTGCTATCAACATCCGGTGAAAACTTCAAGTCAACAGCACCTTTAGAAATATGTTTTCTGAGAAAAATGGTGCAGAATTTAATACTTATTTCCCCCACTGTATATACGCTTTTACACGTATAATTACATACATCTCATAATTATGAATATTTACCAGAAATGTAATATTTATCATAAATTAAACTTATTTATTTATTGGTTTATTTTTCATCCAATTGCTATGTGATATCACAAAGGCTGCATTAAAACAACGCAGATTCGGAAGCTTATTATTAACAAATGCCTGTTCGAATCCAAAGATAACATTGGCAATTATATACTGTTCATGATTTTTATTGGTGTGTAGTGTTATGAAAAAACGTAATCGAGTTACAATAATTGTGTTTAAAGAAATCACCCAAGAATGGAAAATGAAATCCCCATCATTTACACATTCTCAACTTGTTCTTAACTCTGTTTGAGTTTCTTTCGGTTGGACACAAAAGAAGAAATTCTGAAGAATGCTTGAAAAAATTGCCATTGACTTCCATAGTATTTTTTTAGTTCAAACTATGAAGATCAGTGGCTGATTAGTTTCCAGCATTCTTCAAAATATCTTCTTTTGTGTTCAATAGAAGAAATGAATTCATCTACATTTAGAACCACCTCATTTTATTGGTGAACTATCCCTTTAAGATCAATCCCTGCTGTAATTTCTGTAAGTACTCAAGTAACACCCATCTTTATGAATGACGTGACGCTATTGATATTTATATAAACAGACAATCCCCTTCCAGCGTGGGAGAAGACACAGGCGTATAGTGTGCCATGGTTAATAAGTGAGCGTTTAAACCCAGACCTCTGTCCTGTCCTTGAGTGCCTAATCCATGAGTGTGTTTTAAGAGAGGAGACAGCTCTGATTAATGTGTCCTTGGTGTAACGCTGTGTTATAGATCTATCCTGACCCTGAGCTGGAGCAGCAGATACTGGCGCTGCCCATCCGCTGTATTCACAGTGAAGAGGGCTGCCGCTGGACCGGCCAGATGAAACAGCTACAGGTAATCATGCTTTTCATCTCTGAGGCCACATACTGTATGCTTGGCATAGGCGTTTTTTCTGATGTTTGTTTTTCGAGGGTTGGGTTGGCTAGGGATGGGTGATATGGGTGTAAAACAATATCATCATATCAACAATACTTTCTGGTATTTATTGCGTTAATGATTTCAATGAGCATGATGTCAGCTGTTTCATTTATAGAGGAAGCTAGTTACAAATAAACTCCACATATGCTTTTACAACTGTCGGTAATGTTATTTTGGAGTAAAAGTATGTCAGTAATACTGTATTGCACTGCAGTACATATAGTCACTGCACAGACCTATTTTTTGTTGCTCTATACAACTCTGAACTAACTGGTTCCAGGTTTGAATCATTATTGTTGTGGAATAAGTAGTTCTTTTTGTAGAAGATTTTTAAACAAATATCGTAAACATTTAAAATCTTCAATCTCTACTTTGGTCTTCTAATATAGCTACTGCTAATTTTTTATTTTATTTTTGTCTTGATGTGATTTGTTTGAATGTGTTGTGTTTTTATCCACCCCCAGAGCCACTTCTCGACTTGCGCCTTCAATGTGATCCCCTGCCCAAACCGCTGCTCTGTCAAGCTGACGCGCAGAGACCTGCCCGAACACCTGCAGCACGACTGTCCCAAACGCAAAGTCAAGTGCGAGTTCTGTGGGAGCGAGTTCACAGGAGAGGCCTATGAGGTAAATATCATAGTAATAGAGTGCTGCGGGATTAAGTTTTTTTGGACCAGAGAAACTTTTTCATAGTTCCTTGAATCCTAGGGATGCACTGAAGTGAAAGATTTGGGCTGATGCCTTAACAGAAAATTCTGGCTGGACTTGGCCAAAACCTGAAAGCACTTTGTAAAAATTATTTATTACAATTAGGGCTGTGCAATTAATCGCAATCGCAAAAAAATCACGATTTAAGCACATGCAATTTCTAAATCGCATAAGGCTGCAATTTTATCTATTCATTTATTTAGATTTTTATTCAGAATACGTTCTTGTGCACATGATTTTAATGTGTTAACCAATCAGAGCTGACACAACACACCGGCCAATTACAGCTAAGCTGAGCGGGAGAAAGATGTTAACCAATCAAAGCTCACTCCGCGCACGATGAAGTTGAGCGGGAGAACCGAAAAGGTGATTTTGATTTACGTTAGTATTTATTTATTGTTATGGCTGGAATTGAGGTAAGTTAATCTTTTTTTTTTCATGTTGCCAAAATTGCAAATAAAATCGCAATCGCAATATTCGTTCCAAAAATCGCAATATGATTATTTTGTCCATATTGCACAGCTCTAATTACAATGTAAAAAATACATAGTAATTTTATAAGAATGTTTTAAACTTTATTAGCCTGAGTCACACTGATTAAAAACTAAAAAAGCTAATAAAATAAGTACATTCCAGAGGTATCTTTTTACCAGCGTTTCCATGACAGCACAGTAGTGCTTTTGCAAGCAGCAGGAACAAGTGTACTACATAATAATATCCTGTCGGTGTGTTATTTATGCGTACTTTGAGCGCTTCTAGAGGGTTCAGTAATCAACGATACAATCTACTGCTCTTGCTTTTTTGTTGGCATGGCAATTAACCTCCTTTGTTCTTTTCACAAGTCGTTGAAATGAATGGGTTTCATAGCACAGTGCTTTCCGTGTCCAGTGTAAAAGTCGAAGTGATATAATAGCTGACGCGATATTGAAAGCAGCATAACCTTTTTTTAGTTCATAATTTCGAACGTTTTTCTCTATTGGTCAAAAACCAAAAAAACTAAATCTTTTCTCATCCTCAATATGCAGGACCACAAGTTGTCATTGGTGATTTAGTCCATACGATTCAATCTTTCCAGTTTGTAGATTTTGAAATAGTGAAGCTTAATGGCTGTGATGCTGTAGTCATGTTTTAACATGGTGCAGTCATTTTAGGCTTCGAATCGGTTGTCATTTGTGAAGATTATCATGATCACCAAAACAGATTCACCATTGATAGTAAAGAGATTATTTTCTACCCAGTTAGCAAAAAAATGATAACTTTATTTTTGCGTTTTTAATTCATTAGTATATTATCTAAAACATTACTATCTTTTTATGTGTAGCAGCCAGTATGTGCAGTGTTGAGCACTGCTGCTACATGAAGAAAAAAGGCTTGTGTGCTTCTCACTTTGGTGTAATTCTGCAATGTGTGAAGTCTAAGAATTTGTAATTGGCAAACCGGCAGCTTGAACTCATAGTAGCACAAGAACTGTGGTTGTTCGCTAATATAGTGCCACTCCTATTTTTATACACGCAACGCCAACCTCACAATATACAAAATAGCCCTTTAAGCATTTTATAGGCATCTTTCTTTTGTGTTTTGTGGGTAGGCTTTGAAATTACTCTAAATTGTTAGTTTGTAATTAAAGGCCGTTTTATTTGGATTTTTAATGTTTGCTGTCTGTTTCTGCGTCATGGAACTGCTTGATATGACTACACAGACATTCTAGTCATGGGGAGAATACACTGCTTGACTGTGTCAACAGATTCTAGTCTGTTGTTAAAGTTAAAGTTTTTGCCGAAAGTCTTGAGTGACCAGATGATAATTCTTTTTTCAGCTTTATGTTTAGTGTCCTGACTGATTATGGAAAAAAAAAAAAACATGTTTTGTCCTGTATTTCAGCTTTTCTAAAAATCTTGATGTGACTTTAGTCTAAGTAGCAATTCTCCTTATTAACTAGTGGCTTATTATCTGCCTATTATTAAGATATTGGCTGTTTATTTGTACTTATATTTTGCATGATTTTATTTTACATTACCTAATCCGACCTAATTCATAAACCCAAATACCTCCTTAATAACAATTAATATGTGGCTAATTACAAGTTTATAGAGCCAGAAGTCATAGTTAATGACTTATTATTAATGAGACTTGTACCATAAAATAAAGTGTGACTAAAATCTTAATCGGCAAGTGCTTGTTCTAGAATTCTAGTACCTGTACATTTTGAAATTTTGGCCTTCCATAAAGTGTTTTTTATGCATAGAAAGCCACTGTATGTGTTTTATCACTCTATCAATTGGTGTCTGTTCTTTTCATTTTTAATATGTATTCATAAAAGCTTTTTTCATAAATCTCCACTTGTACCAGATGCTTAATTCTATATCTTTTCTATTTTATCTGTTTTGAAGATATGTATAGAAAGATATTGCATAATTTGCCTGATTTTACACATTTTAAACCTTTGATTCTAGTGTTATAAAAAGAAGCAATAATTTGTAACTTCATACAGTGAATCAGGGTTTTGTGCTAGAAATACATATTTGCATATTTCAAAATGACATAAAAACTCAAAATGCTAAACATGTTTGTAATTTCTTAATGTAATCAATCAACTGAGGAAGTATGATGAAAACTATTAGTTTGTTTACATTTTGGTGAACTGGTGTATAGACAAAGTTAAATGATTAATGTTTATTGTATTAATATCTAATAATTTGTATTCTACTGTGAAATATCTCTTCACCCTGCATCAAAACAACACCAGCATACTGTGAAACTGGATGCTCATACGGAAATGTCATGTATGTCTATATATGAACGTGTATAAAATTATATCTGACATATTTGAACATATATGTACATATTTGTAATCCCAATGATTGAAAAAAATTATACAGTACTCAGCATATATGAGTACACCCTCATTTATATATATTTTTTTAAAGGAAACTATACAATATTATATATATACATTAGATTAGTTAGTACTGAAACCAAATCTGGAGCTTATTTAACAAAATAACTTAACGGTCCAAAAACAAGTACACACAAATTTATATGTTATAGAAAAATATTAAATACAAAATTTAAAAAGAAAAAATCAAGAGAAGCCAAAAATTTGCAAAATTTAGTTAACATTTTTGTAGCTTGCAATTTTTTTTTTTGCAATATTTTGCTTAAGTTTAATTGTATTATCTTTCCATTTCTAAATATGTTTGGTGACTAAAATATTATTTTAATAAATATATATGTATATCAAATCAGTTTTGTTTAAATGTACCAAAAATACATTGCCTATATTCACTGAGAAATGGATAAAAAAATATGAATTTTCAAAATGGGTTGTACTCAATTATGCTGAGCACTGTATGTAAAAGGACATTTTTGCAATATTTTGATATATAATAAATAGCATATATGTTATATATTTGAAACACAATCTCATGGCAACTCATCACTTTTTGATTTAGTGTCTAATTCCTACTCATTTGTACAGTCTCATTTATACATTTTAGCACGATTTGCTCACCCCAATGAGGGGTAGTTTATCCACTTTTCTGACAATCATTAATTCATTCATTTTCTTTTCGGCTTAGTCCCTTTATTAATCTGGAGTCGCCACAGCGGAATAAACCGCCAACTTATCCAGCATATGTTTTATGCAGCGGATGCCCTTCCAGCTGCAACCCATCACAGGGAAACATCCAAACACACTCATTCACACACATACACTACGGACAGTTTAGCTTACCCAATTCACCATGGCGTATGTCTTTGGACTTGTGGGGGAAAGTGGAGCACCTGGAGGAAACCTGAGCTGAAAATCCAAACATGAATTTATATTTGAGTATACTGCCTTGTATCCGATTATTATATCACCTGATAAGCTGATCATTAAACCTGATTGTCAACTATTCAACTATCTTCATTGTAAAGCCGTTTTTATGTCTGTTTGCATTGCACAAAGCTCTATAGAAATAAAAAAGTGACTCTTCTTCTGACACCTCCATCTCTTTTCCATCCCTCAGAACCACCAGGGCATCTGTCCGCAGGAGAGCGTTTACTGCGAAAACAAGTGCGGCGCAAGAATGATGCGGAGACTCCTGTCCCAGCACACCATGACGGAGTGTCCCAAACGCACACAGCCCTGCAAATACTGCGGCAAAGAGTTTGTGTATGACACAATCCAGGTTAGTTGACAAGTCGAGCAAACCACTGTAGCTCTTTCAGCTCTATACTCCTCAGCTGCGGCCTGGCATCTGTACCGCACAAAACCGGACTCTAATAGTGTTTGCTTGTTGACTTTTATTCCTGTCGGGTGCTGAGGGAACAGTAGCCGCTCAGTGGCGAATTAAAAGGGGTTTTGAGGCTGCACAGGGTGGATGGCAACGAGCCTCTGACTACATAAACGCTGGCTTTCATACTTGATTGTGGGTTTGGTGCCAACCACAGCTTGGGCTGGCCTCGCTTCTTTTCATAACACCTGCGTTCACACATAAGAGGTACACATGCTGGAAACACTGGGAGATTCAGCTGCCTGGCTAATGGACATGCTAGTCATTTTCCAAAACATGGTGCGCTGTCTTCATACATCTGTCATGGGATTTCAGATGTGAACGGGTTTGTGAATTAGATCATATGGGTGGTGTGCTGTGACTTGTTTTTTGCAGTTCGTAGTTGATTTCAAATGAATTTAAATGTTAGCACGTCGCTAAGCTAACAGAATGCTGAAAGCCAGCTATGAATACAGAAACACATAGTCTTCGCAATATATTACACACATTAATGGACACACATATTGTAGCAATGATTTATCTGTGCAATTAACGCTGTTCATTCATTCATTCATTCATTTTCTTTTCGGCTTAGTCCCTTTATTAATCCGGGGTCGCCACAGCGGAATGAACCGCCAACTTATCCGGCATTTGTTTTACGCAGCGGATGCCCTTCCAGCCACAACCCATCTCTGGGAAACACATTCATACATTCTCATTCACACACATACACTATGGACAATTTAGCTTACCCAATTCACCTGTACCGCATGTCTTTGGACTGTGGGGGAAACCGGAGCACCCGGAGGAAACCCACGCAACCACGGGGAGAACATGCAAACTCCACACAGAAATGCCAACTGGCCCAACCGGGACCTGCCCCAACCGGGGATCGAACCAGCGACCTTCTTGCTGTGAGGCGAACGTGCTACTCACGCGCCACCGTGGCGCCCATATATATATATATATATATATATATATATATATATATACTTATAGACTTTTAGACATATATACTTATAGACTTATAGACTTTTAGCATACAAATATTTATAATTTCGACCCATTATTTTGGGCTACTTCCAAAAATGTACCTGTGCAAAATAACACTGGTTTTGTGGTTCAGGGTCACAAATGACTTTTTATATCAACAACATCTACAATTTGCAAAATTTTAAGTTGTGAAATCAGCTGGAGGACCAGATTTATTGATACTTTTCATTGCTGAATAAAAACAGCTTTAGATTCTGCATTTTTCTAACCTTGTCCACTCTCCTGGATGTCACTAAAATAAAATAAGCAGGTGGGATAATTAAGTCACCTACCTTTTGGAACAGCCTTTATGTTACGAGCACATGATGTCTGAAAATACAGCCTCTGTAGGCACTTGTAGGTTTCCAAACCAAAAAAAAAGTTTTATCATATAATTCTCATGTTCTCATACAGGGGAGGATTCATATTTCACTTGTTTTGGTGCGCCATTTCCTACTTTATGACTAATATTTGGCCTATACTTCAATCCAAATGCTGAGCATCTGTCAGTGAGTGTTTCCTGGCATCTGAACCTGTGACTTCAGCCTTTCTAGTGTCACGCTGTATCAGCAGAGGCACAGGAATGAGACACTCTTGACCATTTATATGACATTCTCAGCAAAAAACTGAAAAGTTTTTATACATTTTACCTGTTCGTTTTTAGGACTAATAATGCATATATTTGAAAACTTATTTCAAAGTGAATATTTTTGAAAACTATGCCATTGTCATGTTGTGTAAACATCCAAAACGAAAGTCTTTTAAAACTATGACATCGTGCAGATGCATATTATGTATTTAGTGGAGTATATATTAAAGGCAAGCACTAACAAACACTACAATACACTACATACACTTCAATGGCAGAAAATGTGGTAGTGTTGCTGATGCTCGGGTGTTTGCTAATGCTTCATCAGCAAAGAGTGGATTTATTTTACATTACAACCAAAAGTGAAGACACAACTTATACACATTTTGAAACACAATTGTACTCTATATACAAAAGCGCCAAGCAACCAACGAGAAATTCTGGCGTGGCATGCATAATACTGCATTTTTGGCCAAGATCGTTTTGAAAAAGTTATCATGTACACATAAAACTTCTTCAAAATGCAAAGGCAAAATGTAAATATTTTCGCTCAAATCTTTGTTGTGTAAACATGGCACAAGACACTAAATAACCATAAACGACCCTGATTCTAAAGCATGAGAAAATATTATTAAATATTTTGTCACACTTTATTTTACCGTACAATTCTTGCTACTAATAAACCATTATCTCTGACTTGTGCCTTAATAAACTCCTAATTTGCTTCTTGTTAATAGCTGTTAAGGTAATAGTTGGGTTTAGGGATTGTTTAGGATTAGGGATGTACAATAAAATCATGCAGACTATGTGCTTTATATGTGTTAATAAACAGCCAGTAACCTAATAATAGTCTGGTAATAAGCCTTTAGCTAATAATGAGAATTGGTATTTAAACTAAAGTATTACTTATTTAAAAAAAAATAATTATAAAACGTCCCAACTTTGTCAGATCGGGTGTTTGAGATGATCTCATGATGATTTTCATGAATGCGTGCATATTTTGGAGCTCACGCCTCAGTGCTCAAGCTGTCATTGCTGAAGAAATCACAGCACAACCTCCAGATTAACGTCAGTGCTAATGCCGACTGTTGCCTTTGCTCTCCGCAGAACCACCAGTATCACTGCCCTCGCTTTCCAGTGCAGTGTCCAAATCAGTGCGGCACCCCGAACATCGCCCGCGAGGACCTGGCCAACCACGTGAAGGAGAGCTGTGGCAGTGCGCTGATCCTCTGCCCATTCAAAGAGGCCGGCTGCAAACACAGAGTGAGTGCTCAACGCTTTCACAAAAATTGTGACTGGATCAGAAAAAATAAACTTTGAAGCTAGTATTGGAAACCAGGTGGTTAAATATAAAATTAATTGGTTTGTTCAAATATCAATTAAATGTGAAGTAATTTAATTAAAATACTTTTCGAGTAAACATTTAATTAATTAAATGCAGTATGAATTAGTACATTAAATATTATAGAGTAACAATTGAATACTTCATAAATTGCTTTTTAAATGAATAATTTGTTCCATTTGTTTGTCATATATTCCTGTTATGCTGTAATATAGTAATTCTCTGTAATAAGGATATAGTAATAAGTAAATATATTTAGTATTCTTTTATTGTTAATAAAAATTCTTAACCCTTGTGTACTGTTCAAATTGTCTACCCTTTCGTTGTGTTGGTGCCTGTTTTTGCCCTATTGACTTCCATTATAATGACATTTTTTTATTGCAAAGCTATGCCACCAAATAATCATGCATTCTTTTTATTGATGATGTTTTTTCCTGTTGGGAAGAGATAAAAAATGTTGATCATCAGCATTAACCCTTTAGATAGGCCTGTGCAAAAAAGTTTCTGACTTTTATATGGACTTCTATGGAGTAATACAGCAAATTATAGTGTGTGCGCATAAATACACTTAATATGTTTACTATGTTCTGAGAGCTGAGCTGCTTAAGTTTTATTTTCCCAAACATATCCGGGTAAGTGCGTTAAGGTCTCTCTCACACTTTTACACACTCGCACACACTGTACTTTGTATAAGCATATCATTTTTATCCAGAAACAGCTTTTATTTCGCACTGGAACTTATGATCAACAGTAAAAAATGTTAAATTTACCTCTTCCCAACTGGGAAAACCAGCAACAATCAAAAATGCATGATTATATGGTGTCATGGCTTTGTAATCAAAAAATGTGATTTTAATAGAAGTCAGTGGGGCAAAAACAGCCACAAACATAACGAAAAGGTAGTCAAGTTACCCTAAGTGTAACACTGATTTTTTTTCAAAGCATATTCCCAAAATCACCTCAGAGTGGATGAAAACATCCCGAAGAGCACACAAGGGTTAATATACTACTTTTTAAAAGTTGCGTCTAGAACTGGTAGGATTATTGTTACATATGCCAAATGTAACTTAAATTAAAAAATGTAAATTATTTTTCAAGTCCACAAATACAGAGACGTTTGTTTAATGTATCATGTTTAAATAGGTATAAAGAGGTATAAAGACATTTGTCCTGCCCATTACATTACAAACCACAGGAAAGGCAAATTCTTCAACAGAATCACATCAAAGTTCCTGAAAGCAAACAAGGTCAAAGATTTGATTGGCCAGCCCAGACACCAGAATGAACATTATTGAGCATGTCTGGGGTAAGATGAAGGAGGAGGTATTGAAGATGAATCCAAAGATTCTTGTTTAACTCTGGGAGTCCTGCAAGAACACTTTCTTTGCCACTCCAGATGACTTTATGAATAAGTTATTTGAGTCATTGCAGAGATTTATGGATGCAGTTGTCAAAGCTGATGGGGGTCATACACAATATTAATTCTCTTTCCACTGCATTATGACTTTATATTCTATACTGTACATTCTGTTAAGTGACTGTTGTCTAAGCAAAGTCAGACCTTACTGTTCTAATTTAAATAAAGAAAAATCAAGGCATGATCATGTTTTATTTTGGTAAAATAAGCATAATCTAGAGGCCTTTGCCTTTCATATAAGTCACTTCTGATACCAAATGATCAACAAGAAATCAAGTTATTAGTTATTGTTCCTAAAACTTGGATAGATGACAAGACTTTTGTCAGGACTGATCCCAGTAAAACATTGATTCTACAATGATGACACTGATAGAGTCAAAACCAAGACAACACTTAGATTCATATTATTCTTACCCAAATCTTTTCTTTGGTTTCCAGTGCCCAAAGATGGCGATTGGTCGACACCTGGAAGAAAGCACCAAATCCCACCTGACCATGATGTGCAGTCTCGTGGGACGCCAGCGGCAGGAGATCTTGGAGCTCAGACGCGAAATGGAGGAGCTCTCGGTCAGTCACGACGGCGTCCTCATCTGGAAACTGACGGACTACTCGCGCAAACTGCAGGAGGCCAAACTGCGCAACAACCACGAGTTCTTCAGTCCACCTTTCTACACACACCGCTACGGGTATAAGCTCCAGGTATCTGCTTTCCTGAACGGCAACGGCAGCGGTGAGGGCTCGCATCTGTCCATCTACATCCGCGTGCTGCCCGGAGAATACGACAACCTGCTCGAGTGGCCCTTCTCATACAAGGTGACCTTCTTGATCTAAACATGGGCAAAGATAGCATTAACTAAACTGGGACTGTCCTGATTTCTCATACCATAATTATTGTGGCTAAAAGAATTCGTGAAAAGCGATTACATAGTGATATCTCAAACCTTGGGGAAAAAAAACAATTATTTAGTTTGTTTGTAAACAAGCTCATGAATGCATAGCAAATTATTTAAACTATAAAAATGTATACTATAAACTAGAAAAAAATAATTATGTGAGCAAAATGTTTCTTTGCTTTATCACAGACTGAATCTTGAGTGATTTAAACATGCTTATTTAGTTTGAACTGAAAGCAAAGTAATCAGAAGGAGTTTGCAAAAGTTGTCATTCTTCTGTCGCTGGAGCATTTGTCAGGAAATCACGATTATTGTCAATACCGGTATTTTTGCCCCACACACCATTAACTTCAAATAAGGTGCCAAAAAAATTAATCTATAGTAGTCCAACTGTAGTGGATCAAAATGCCGTTGTTGTATAATTAATAAACAAGTAATTTAATAAAAACGTGTTAATATTGTATGCTATTGGAAAATTGCCATTGTTCAATACACATTTTGGTTTTAGGACAACTTTGATGAAAGGTTTTGATCCTCTTCAAGTGTTTGGCCTCTGCAAATCTGAAAAAAATGACAATTATTATAGGATTATATTCAGATCTTTACATGATTCTTTGCACCTTTTCCAGCAATGAGCTTTATAAGCAATCACAGACATTTCTGTTGAGCTTATGAACATAGTGGCCAATCAGAGCCAATCAAATGTGAATCTTATAAAATATAATAATATCACAATATCAACTCTATAAGAAATGCTGGGCTATTTAAATCCAAATTGGGTAAAATATGGACAAAAACATTGGGTTAAATTTGTTTAAAATTGTTAATTTAAAAAATGAACCCAGCAGTTGTGTTAGTCTCTATTACACCTAGAATTGGGTTGAAATAACCAAATAATAATTCATTCCTAAATTTTTTAGAGTAAGGAGCAAAAATAATGATTTGCTATAATATTGCAACTGTAAATTTGATGATTGTTTACTATTTTTGTAGGCTATTTACATCATGCAGTTGTTGCAAATTGCAATAATTGGACCTCAGAATTAACCGTGTGGATGTTGAAAATAGTTACATATGGTGGCTGAGAGCTCAAACAGGAAAACACTTGTAAAAAGAAAAACACTTACCAGTTGAGAAAACATCTTCATCAGTTCGACAACATGAACATTCTCAGTATTAAAACTATTTTAACATGTGGTCTGCACTGTTTGCAATGTGTTTCTGTATTTGCGTGTGTTGTGAGAACTTGCGTGAGTCTTGTCAAATTGAAGATGTTTTGTCAGTTTGTGTTTTTTTATTTGCATGTGCTTTCTTAACTTAACCTAACCCTAACCCTAGCTAGCTCTCCCAGCCACCGTACCTCAAAAGTACAAAAATGGCCATAAAAGTATTACTGTATATATTAACACTCTTTCCATTTTCACTGACATATTTCTTTACCAGCATCAATCGTGATTATTTTAACAATTTAAATTACAGTTTGATAACATAATCACACAGTTGTTAAAAAAACGACAACAACAAAATCTCTTATTTTGCACATTTAAATTAATAATTGGCAGTTCATTCCACTGTGGCGACTCCATGTTAATAAATGGACTATGCAGAAAAGAAAATGAATGAATGAAATAATTATTATTTTCTGTTTATTTATTTATTTATTTATTTATTTGTCTATCTTTATGTCCTCCAAGGTGACCTTCTCTATCCTGGACCAGAGCGACCCGTCACTATCCAAACCCCAGCACATCACCGAGACCTTCAACCCGGACCCCAACTGGAAAAACTTCCAGAAGCCCTGCAGCAGCCGCAACTCGCTGGACGAGAGCACGCTGGGCTTCGGCTACCCCAAATTCATCTCGCACGAGGAGATCAAGAAGAGGAACTACATCCGCGACAACTCCATCTTCCTCAAAGCTTCCATAGAGATCCCGCAAAAAATCATGGCCTGAGGGGTGAACATTTGTGTCGATGTTTTTTTTTCTCCCCTGACAGAGCTCATCTGTTTGGTGGATCGGCCAGACTTGAGGAGCCGTACCAAAATATGGAAGTGTTTCGCAAAGTCATCTCTTGGATTTGCTTTCTAACACTATTCTTCCTCAGTCTACAGCAACGCCTTTGGACATTCAGTAGTGCCTAGAACATTTGTTTTAATTCAACTGTTATTTCTGGACTGTGAAAGGCTATTCGTAACCTTTGAGATTGACACGACGTACACTAACCCTCTTTCTACCCCGTTGAAAAATGGGTGTGAACTCTCAACCGAACGTAGATTCAACTAGTTTAAGTAAACTAACAACGGCTGTGAACTAAATGTAGCTTAACTCGTTCGACTCAACGGTGCATTGTAGTACTTGCGTTTTTTTCAACACTAGTCGACATTTGAGATGATTCCGAGCATGGCATTTTTATCCTTGCTTTTTTTTATCGGTATCGTACGATGGAAATCAAACTCATGCAGTCGGATTCGGATCGAAAGCCATCGCGAAAGATTGTTTACATTCAGTTTGAGAGAGGAGATTCATTCATGGACCAGTTTTGTTGTACTGTATCCTGTATTCTTAACCAGCGTGTGAGGGCTTGACGGTCGGACGGAGCGAAAGGAACCAAATGTTTTTGATATGTGAAAATTATAAATGTGAGCAGCGTTGTGTCATAAAGCGAGGAGGATTTCGAATGTGAACTCTGGACTCGACATGCTCAGTTCTTTGTCTTGCTGTGGCGGATGATGAACGGAGAAATGAGCGGCGCTGGTAGTTTGGTTTACCCGTGCCTGGTCAAGCAGCATGTGAGCAAGTGGAGAGTTCTTCCATGTGCCTGAGGAAGATGAGCCTTGTGCAATATGGCTGCCATTGTTCCAAACAGACCAGTGGAGGACTTTTGTTGATCCTTATTGTTATTATATATTATATGTGAATACTAATAATGAAAAAAATGCAAAAAGCACATTCTTCTTCGCATTTAATCCCGCTACGATACCAGCTAATATTTTGCAACAATTTTGAGAAAACCTTGGAAGAAAAACAAAACAAAAAAAGAGACTTTTTTGCTAAGATTCTGTATTTTACAAAGTACTTTGGATGTTTTCTACAACACTTTTTTGGCGATGAGTTTCGGGGGCTGTTCGTTGCCGTTTTATGAACCCTTTTTATGTTTCACCTTCTGTGGCATTTGCTCGGTCATTTTTTTTTGTCTGGTTTGGATTTTTGCATATTATGTCTGTATTATTTCCTCTTGAGAAGTATTTATTTTAAGGCGCCATGACGTAAGCTTGACAGGAAAATGGTGCAGATGTTTTTATATGTTGATTTGATGATTGCTTGTCAAATATCACTTGAAATAAAATAATGTCTACAAGCTGGGCTCTCATCTGGTGTGTCATAGCTACCATATTTTTGCTGGAAAACAGGGACAAAATGAAGTTGAACAATCTATCTAGGAATCTACTAGGGATGTAATGATTCAACGTAAGTTTGTTGATAAATGATTAAAAAATTTAATGATTCAAAGTGGTAGAAATGTTGAATGAATCCATAGACATACATACACTAGATCAGTGGTTCTCAAACTGTGGTACGCGTACCACTAGTGGTATGTGGGCTTTCGTCTAGTGGTACGCGGAAGAATCGCTGAATAATAACAGAATAAAATAAACACACTTTTTTAACCCTTGGACGCGTACGATAACACCGTGATCAGGCAGCATTGGCTGTTCCCTGAAGCGTACGAGTACACCGGAGTGCTTAGAATGTTTACTTTATTGCATCGTTTTCATCAGATGTTTAAAAAATCAATCTGCTTGGCGTGGAGAAAGAGGCGCACGGCGCTTGTGGAGGGTTATGCAAAGCAGTTACACGCGCTAGAGAAGCCCTTCTAGGGCTAGCCTAGAAGAGTGCCTAGAAAAAGAGTGCCACCGTTCTCATATTCTCGCTTGAAAAACTCTTAAAACTTGATTTTGTGGCATAGTTGATGAGTAATTTCCTAATTTTGCGGATTTCCCGTCCACCATTAATAGCCCTCATCGGATTCCTGCACATGCGAGGTGCTATGGTAACTGTAAACTTTTGGGAGAAGCGAATTCATTTCCAACTGTGATCAAAACTGACTGGAGCTACCTGTGCGTTTCAACGAAGTATAGCACACCCTCCAGCCAATCAGAATCAAGAATTTCAACAGACCATGGAATTTATGCATTAATCACTGACTTTCCTGACACACACAGGCCTACTGTAAATGACGAGGAGTAAGCAAAATTAATTTCCAATTTAAATATGTAATTCTGAATTATATCAAAATATAACGTTTAGATTTCAAAGATTTAAAAATAAGTCAATATGTACATGCAATATATATCTCAATGTATAAAAGAAGTATATACATGTATATGACATATAGCTTATATTCATCAGGTCCAAGCAACGTTTCCAGGTTTTGATAAATAAGCTATTATACATTAATATTTTACAAGCACAGCAGCTTTCTTTTTATTTTTTTAAAACAGTGCCATTTTTAAATCACTTTTAAAAGCATTTGAATTTAAAAGGTGTTTTTTTTTGTCTGCAAGCACTGTTAATGTTCAAACTATTTATAATGTTTAAAGTGGCTGACAATAATACATATTCTTAATAATAGGAATTATTTTGTCTAGTTTTTTAACTGTGCAGTGCTGTAGCTGCTTAATTTGGCCTACTATGCCACTGTATTTCCATACTGGTCATTATGGTGGTACTTTGAGAGAAAAAAGTACCTGGTGAAAAAAGTTTGAGAACCACTGCACTGAGCATGTGTCAATAGCGCCGCCACATTTGTACAGTGCTCCCAGGACAAATGTCATCCAACCGCACTAGTCAAGACTAAAGCCAATGTACAGCTGCTGGACTTTAGCACGGGTGTAGTAAAGAGCAAACAAAGAAAATAAAGCACAAAGGCTGAACATTTCATAGGTAAGATTTCTTTTTTTTACGTTTTGTATGTGAACTTTTGTGCTTAACAAGTATTGATGATAATACAGTCTCTGCTCTGACCATAAGGCAAAGCAGCACCAACTCAAACTCAATACAAGGCTAGTTTTGTTGAATAATATAAGCACACAATGTGACAAGATGCTGCGGTGATAGAAACTTGTATTATCCACCTAGAAAACTCCCAGTCATAGATATATGTGTATGTATCTCTGGCTCCGGATGGCCACAGCACCTTGGTCCCACATTCATTTCAAAGGAGCGCTACCCTGTACTAAAATGGCGACTCTATTGACTCATTCCTTCCCATAGACAACAATAGCGTAGACGACATCTAATGTAAAAATCTCTATGAGACTGAGGGAAGGAGGTTCTCACCCAACATTTGACGGTACATGGCCCCATCCATCCTCCCTTTGATGCGGAGCAACATACATATCTGAGTGTGTAAGTGCATAAGTACATAGTGCATATGTTAGTGTGTCATTTGGGACACAGTGTGTAAATACTGCAAAAACACGTTTACTTACACTAACAGAACAACAAATACGATCCACATAAACCGTCAGCACAGTGAAAAACTACTGTCACAGACGTCTATAAGCAAAAAGTAAACCACGCTGACCGGAAGATTGGCAGCTCCGCTTGCTCCTCTGACGAGTGCTAACGTTACGGAGATCACGTGGCGCATGTGAAGATGTTTACCAGACTGAGAAAGCGGTGCTGTTTCAGAACCGTATTAGATCATTCATTTTTACTCTCTCTAAATTGTAAATAAGCATATTTTAATAATTTGCTTATTGTATCATATATTATAATCAGTATTTGATGCCTGTGGCCAGTCCCCCTGGATCAGAGACCGTGTTGATCACCTCTGTACCAGCTCTGTACGCACTGCTCTCCGGTTTAAGAAAGGCTTTCCTCTCCACCTCAGTCCCCAGTGAAAGTGTTTTTTCGTCAGCAGGGCACATTGTAAATGTGCAAAGATCTCAGCTTATGCCAGAAAACAGATATTCTGATATTTCTTTAAAAAAAAAAATCACAGCAGTTTTAGTTTGTTTGTATTAAAGAGCCCCCTTTCATTTGTATTGTTTATTGTTGAATTCGTTTTAACTGCGTAATGTAGCTGCACAGTAGAAGTTTTAGTTTGTTTATATTAATGAGTCTTCTTTAGTTTGTATTATTCATTTGGGTATTATTTGGTATTTGGTATTATTCATTTGCATTATTTATTTTGATTTTGTTTACAATTTTAAAAGATTTAGTTATTGTAAAAGACTTTTGTAATATAAAAATAAAGAATATATATATATATATATATATATATATGTATGTATATTTATATATATATGTGTGTGTGTGTGTGTGTGTGTGTGTGTGTGTGTGTGTGTGTGTAAAGTGCAGCATTTTAAGAAAAAATTAAAGGGCTCTTGTTTACTTTAAATTTGTCTCAAATAATTTTGTAAAAAAAAAAAATCATGACTAAATCGTGAATCGTGAGATTAATATTGGGAATCATATCGAATCATGAGTCAGGTGAACCGTTACATCCCTAGACTCTACAATTAAAGCCAAATTTGAAAATGAATGAAATAATCTGAGGGATTTAGATTAGTCAGGAAACTCTGGGCTTTCGTTGATTGTGTGCTCACACTGACTGAGTTTTGTGCTCTCATATATTTAATGTTAATCTTCATGCACAAAAAGATGCTGAATTTTAACCTAAATGTAATGCTGCAAATTGACATTTTCATTCATTTTCACAATTGGCTTCAGTCACAGTTGTTCAGTTTATCTGAGCAGGGGCATTTGTTTACCCCATTACTTTTCATTTGTGTATTTTGTTCATTTTGGTGGCATATTTGCCTCAGGCTCCATAAACGTCATGTTTTACATTCTCAAATTGTGCTTTTTGTTGACAAGTAAATTCTAATTAGAGTAAAACTGATTTATTAAAATCTATTTAACACAAAAGCCAACAAGGATAACTAATAAGTTAATCATAAACATTGCTCTTGTGTAAAAAGTCTCTGCTGTTAAGTTTGCTTCTTGATCTAAAAGTTATCTCCTGACACCGGTTGCTGTTTCTCTAACACAAGCTTCTGTTTGCTCTCTCAAAGTTTGCAATGGCAAAAGTCTCAAATATTTAGGCGTCCCGCGGGAGCCGCCCACCAGACCAGCTCCACAAAGCCTTTGTTGAAGAAAGCAACCACACTTAAGAACAGCACATCCTCTGATTCAGTCTCAAATAACTCCCTGAGAAACGTTCAGCAGTGTCCGTGGTGTAAGATAAAATAAAATGATGTACATCCAGAGTTCCCACGCTTGGTCAAAAATCTCTGGGAATATGAGGGAGTCGAGTCTGGAAAAGTAATAAAATGGAGAATTCTATTGTGGAAAAAATACAGTTTCACGCAGCACAAATGTATTGCATCAGCCGCTCTTTTGGTGTGCAATATGTTTGAAATGTTTTTTAAAAAATGAATGCAATGAACATAAAAAGCTGGAAAGGTTAAGGAAATGCACTGGTGAAAGATGTGGAAAACTTTAAAAGGGGTAATGACATGTCAAATCAAATCTGCCTTGATCTTCTGGCATATAAGAGGTCTTTGTTCCATTACAACACACTGCTTAAAATGTCCTTGTTACAAACAAAGCATTTTGAATTCAAGATTGAGTCATTTGCAACCCAGGCTCATTCTGATTATGTACCCCAATATACATTTCTGGAGAGAGCAAAACACATCCCAGGAGCTACCTTTTTTATGCAGTTTTTGTTTTCAAGAATCCACCGGAGGCTGCTGTGTACAATTTCTCTTGCGAGTGCCATTCGTGCCTGCTGTTCTCACTTAAATCCAAAGGACGCTGTCCACCCAACCAATAGTGTTTTCAAAAGCACAGATTTATCCACCCACCCACTTCCCTAAAAAAAGCAATCCAGAAAAAGAAATGTCCTCGTCTGATTTTTACCATGTTTTCAGATTTTACCACATTCTCACCCTTTTATTTACTTGTTTATATAATATTTAGCTTTTGTTTTTGTCTTACCCGCTTTCTGCAACCATTCTTTACCAGACTTGAATCCCATTGTCGTGGTCAACTCCGCTCTGCGTCTCAAGTCAGCCGATGTGTATGTCGAGCTACCGGACAAACTGGTAACAGTGGACAAGCCGTCCATACAGAGGTAAACAGTCAGCAGGTTAGTGAGAAAAGGAACGGCATCAAATTGCCCCATAGCTTTCGTTTAAAAGATAAAATGTAGCCATACAAATAGCTCTGGCTACATAATTCACTAGAAATATAGGGCTACGTTTCCAGAATGAGCCAATGGTGCTCATTTGCCAAATTGTCATGTCATGTCACAAGGGTATTACATAGACCCCATCTCCCGATCGTCATATAATTTTAGCTGAATTTATCACGTGACAAAACACATGACAAAAACACACCAAAAGCCTTCCATTTTCACAGTCCTCACTGCAATGTGAAAACTAGGATTTCAGATTTATCCACTTTGGAGATCATAGCACACTAGTGTTAAGTCATTTAGCAAGGTAGCCCAGGCACACATATCAGAATATTAGTGTTAGGCCACTGGTACAAATACATAATCAAACTGATCGCATGTTTGACTATCTATGTGTGCCTTGGCTACCTTGGCTCATAATGCACAGAAAAGCATCTGTGTGATGGATCTGTTTGTGTCAGGGTTCTGCCACTCCAGTCTTGTTAATTCTTGTTTTGGTGGCAGAGTCCAGACACTAGCTCTGTCTAGTCCTATGTGTTGTCATTGTGTCTCTGTATGAGTGCCAATTGTGGGCGCGCTCGGACCTTGCGTGCTCCCGCTTGATGCGGGCGTGTGGGGTCTGGGCGTGTTCGCGATTTGCGCACTCTCGTCCTCGTGATCGTTTGTCTGCAGCGTGCGTTTTATTCCCAGCGCCTTTAAGTCTAGTCGGGTTCTGTTTCGGGTGGCGCTGGGTTGAGACATGCACGCTGCGTGTGTGAGCGCACGGTAAGATGTTTTCATTTTATCGTGCGCTTGTGTCTCGCGTTCAGTCCTCTGTTGTTGTGTTTAGCACGTGGTGTGTGTTTACACACACCGCGTGCTTGTGTCGTCATATGAGCATGCAGTTAATGAGTTCTCTCATTGGCTGCGTGTTCTAGTCTTTATGTGAGTGCATGGCTTGTGTTGTCATGTACTCTCCCGTCTATTGTCTAGCCCCCACCCTCCTTGTTAACCCATTATTAGTCTATTATGTTCACCTGTTTGTTTGTGTGTCAATCATATCTGCTTTAAACTCTCCTCATGTCTGCTGTCCTGTGCCAGTTCGTTGTCGATCATCGTCGTTTCACGTCAATGATACCCCAGTCTTGTCCTCCTGTCTTGTTCCAGTCCTGATCCAAGCCCTGATCCCTGCCAGCCTGTTAAGTTTGTTTGTTTACTTGTTTTATTAATGTTTTCCCCCTCAGTAGTTTGTTTTGCTGTTTTGTTTTATTTTTTATTAATAAATAACCATTTTCCTGCACCTGAGTCCTCGCTCTTCCCTAACCCTGAACCGTGACAGTTTTGGGGTGTTAATTTTTGTTGTCTTTAATTGTGCAGACATGCATGTTTGCATAACTTCTTTATGCACTAAATTAAGTTTTCATTGGTTTTTGTCTTCATGTTCTCCTGCTTGTTCGGGAAGTTACATGCAATATATATTCTTAGAGAACATGCCTGTAAATATACTGACAGTGACATGCAAATGTAAGTAATTAATTTCACAAGGCATTGTTTTTGAATTATGGCTTTATGTGAATAATGTTGTGAAAACACTGTAATACAACAGCGAAAGGGAGGGGGAATTTATGCAGTTTCCTTAGCAATGACTTACAGTAAAGCCACCAGAACATTTACCATTTACTTAAAGCTTCTTCCCTCTTAAAATCAGGCATTTTGACCATTTGACTTTTTCTACATTTTAGTGTAACAAAAACTTTATTAACATTTTAAGTGAACCTCAAGACGCATATTAAAATAATAAAAAATAAATGTCATGACCCATTTATAGGTCTTTACAGCTACAGTTTGGCTGAAATGTCTCACAATATTGCAGCTTTTATTTCATTCCCTCATGAGAAGTGCCAAGTCTGCACTTTTTTATTGCTTTGTTTTACGGCAATGAGTGAAAGCAGGCTGCGTCTCATTACTCTGCATGTGCCGATCTCCTCCAGAGATGAAGAGAGGAAGTCAAACAGACACGTGCTCAACTTTGATCTCCTGCCAGAGGTTTTCTCTGAACTCTGTATGAGCTTACGGGACTTTTTGGAGAAAAGAAGGCAAATAAAGGCTTCTCTAAAAGCCCTCAGAGAAAAAAAGATGTTCAATTTCTTGGTAAAGCAGGACAGCCCTGAAACGAAGCTTTAAACTTTGTGAGACCTAAGAGTTTGATTAAAATTAGTAAAAAAAGACAAAACAAGCTGAGCATGTATGTTTACTATACTGGTCAAAAATATGTGCGGAGTCAAACCTTTATTATTTAAATATACTTTTAATTAGGAGGGATGAATTATATTGATGTTCCAAGTTCCAAACACTGCTTTTTGAACTGATAACAATAACAGTAATAATAATAATAATTAGGGCTGTCAAAATTAGCGTGTTAACGCATGGCGATTAATTTGAAATATTTAACGCATTAAAAAAAAAATCACGCATTTAACGCAGTGGCAGTTTTTTTTATTTCCTGTTGTGGCCGATGTGTGTTCAGGGCTGGCGCATCCATAGAGGCGACCTAGGCGGCCGACAAGGGGGGCAGAATAGTGAGCGAACCCCCCGGTCCTCACATTAATTCGGGACACCTACCCTCTCCCTCCCGCTCCTCACGTTCATCCGCGAACCGGTCACTTTCTTTTTCACTTTCGGGTTGAGGGCGGCATGATCCCCGTTCGCCTAGAGCACCAGTTCAGCTTGCTCCGGCCCTGCGTGTGTTTAATGAGCAAAGGAATATGGATAAAGGATAATATGGAATCATGTAAATGTACTCAGTGAAAGTGCCAGATGATGTCACAAGCTGTCAAAGACCGCCCATTCCTCTCTAAGTTGATTCTAAGCACCTTCAAATGTTTCATTAAGTTTGACGTGTTTCCCCTCTGCAGGCAACTTATGTAAAGCGACTGCTTCGCGTTGCTGTATCAGAATCCTTGCTTGAGAAATACAGCCATACTTTAAGAACCGCAGTCGTGCGTGGTGATGATCTGAAGGGAGTGCGCTGTACTGCGCTCTCTCTCTCTCTCTGTCTGTGTTTGTGTGTGTGCGTGCGTGTGTGTTGTCACCCGATAATGTCAACAGACTGGACTGTCTTAGCAACTGGCTAAACGTTAAGGAGAACTAAGCAAAATTGTTTCTACTTTATAATTAATGTTCTCAACTCGCAAAACAACTTTACAACGAATACAATTGTTTGTATTCAATACTTTATTTTTTTTTCTTCCAATTTCCATATTTGCAATGCCTGTATTTTGGATTTTTTTGTAGTTCACTTAGAATCCAACATGGAAATAATTTTAGTTCGTTATTGGCATTGATTGTTTTAAAATTCAAATGGCACTTACATGCCTGTGTTTTTATTTCTG
This sequence comes from Danio albolineatus, assembly GCA_903798035.1. NCBI lineage: Eukaryota > Metazoa > Chordata > Actinopteri > Cypriniformes > Danionidae > Danio > Danio albolineatus. The sequence goes on from CAIGQQ010038083.1 coordinate 3,667,321, forward strand.
TAATAAATACGGCTCTTCGTGATTAATCATGATTAATCACAAACAAAAGTGATTAAGAATAATACCCTAAGAATAATACTTAAAATGATTTCTCAAAGATCATGTAACACTGAAGACCATTTAAGACCATTACCTCATAGTAATAAATTGCATGTTAAGATATGTTATATTGAAATTAGTATATTAGTATATTGAAATTAATAACTTTTAAATTGAAATAATATCTAACAATATGTATTGTATTTTTGACCAAATAATGAAGCCTTTATTAAGCCTTTATAAAACATGAATAAAAAATGATCGTTATGTGTCTAGTGTCATTAGAATGTATTTTAAATATATTTCTATATATAATTAGCATTTTTCATCACAAGAAAAGTCATTTTTAATCTGTTGTTTATATATATATATATATATATAATTTTTTTTACTTTTTATCATATAAAGCAAGACCAAAAACACTCTTTTTGGATTGAAGGTTTTTTTTTATAATACTAATTAATATATATATAGATAATATAATAACAGTAGAAATGAATAAAAAACAATGAAGTCTTTATTCTCATTATGTATTCTTGTACATTATTCAAATGTATTTATTTATTGAAATTATGTAAAGTCAACATAGATATGTCTTGAACATTTTTGTAAGAAACTACAACGCATTCATGAATTCCTTTTCCCTTATTCCCTTAATAAGGGAGTTATTCATCAGGGGTCGCCACGGCGGAATGAACCACCAACTTATCCAGCATATGTTTTATGCATTGGATGCCCTTCCAGCTGCAACCCAGTAATAATGAAACACCCATACACTCTCATATGCACACACTCATACACTATGGCCAATTTAGTTTATTCAATTTACTTATACTACATGTCTTTGGACCAGGAGGAATCCCATGTAAACATGGGGAGAACATGCAAACTCCACACAGAAATGCCAACTGACCCAGCCAGGGCTCGAGCCAGCGACCTTCTTTGCTAACCACTGAGCCACCGTGTCGCCAAACTAGAACTCTTCAACAAAAATATGTAAAAGCACAAAGAGCTACTGAACATGTATATGTTGTGCGACTTAGTATTTTATGAACTCATATTTACCTATTTCATGACATTTTGCTAACTGAAAGAGTGTCTTTGAGTGTGTTTCTCAGGCCATGTCGTTTTTCCAGCACCAGGCTGAAGGCAGAGTTATTTAAAGAGTAAACTGCACAAACCCACAGCCGTACTGATGGCCTGTAAGTTTTCCTGGCAGAGGCAGTTCAAACAGCAGCTCCTCGAGGGCAGAGCTCAGTCAAAATAGTAACGTCTAATTACACATTAGCTCATACATGTTTCCCATTCGGACTGGAAAAGTCACGTGCGCCGCAGAGCCACAGATAAAACGCTCTCGGTTGATGAAATGAGACAACATTAGAACCACTATCTCAGATTCAAGGACTAAACTTTTGTTTACGTTTTTCTAGCGCTGGTGAGCCCCTCGGCACACTGCGTTACGAAATGTCATTGAACGATGTGTGTCGCTTTGAATGAGTTCAACAGATAAGATGAGATGTCTGTTTACTTTAAGGTCCTGTGAAACTAAAATAAAGTTTTTTAGATGTTAATATCAGTACATTAGGCAGCATGGTGGCTCAATGGTTAGCACTGTCACCTCACTGCAAGAAGGTCACTGGTTCAAGTCCCAGATGGACCAGTTGGCATTTCTGTGAGGAGTTTGCATGTTCTCCCCGTGTTCATATAGGTTTCCCCACAGTCCAAAGACATGCGGTATAAGTGAATTGGATGAACTCTAAAATGGCCATGTTGAATGAGTGTGTGCGTGAATGTGAGAGTGTATGGGTGCTCACCAGTGGTGGAAAGAGTACTGAAAAATCGTACTCAAGTGAAAGTACCATTACTTGCTCAAAAATGTAGTGCGAGTAGAGTAAAAGTGTCTGTATTAAATATTACTCAAAGTATGAGTAAAAAGTAGAACTTTTAAAAGTATTCAAGAGTAGTGAGTAGTGAGTATTACGCTGTGAAAAGTTGATGCGTTTACAGAATGTTACGTTTACACATCCCTGCACAAACATGTAGTGTATTTAGGGATCTTCCTATTTTCGTTCATTCCTTCCAACCTTCCTTCAATTATTTGTTTGTTCTCTCCTTCATTTATTCATTCGTTTGTTCCCTCCTTCCTTCGTTCGTTCATATTTTTGTTCCTTCATACATTAGGTCCTTTGTTCATTCGTTTGTTCCTTCTTTCTTTCCTTCCTTAGTTGGTTCAGTCCTTCCTTGAATTCTTCCTTCATTCGTTTGGTCCTTCCTTCTTTCCTCCCTTCATTTGTTCGCTCATTCTCTATTTCATATTTCTGTTCCTTCCTTCATTAGGTCCTTTGTTCATTCGTTCTTTGCTTCTTTACTTCCTTAGTTTGTTCAGTCCTTCCTTGAATCCTTCCTTCATTTATTTGGTTCTTCGACCCTTCCTTCCATTCCTTGTTCGGTCCTTCCTTTTATTTGTCCCTTCCTTCCATTCTTCATTCGTTCCATTTAGTGATTGTTTAAGGCTGTTTGGTGATTTCAGTCATCATACAGTCAACATCCATCATTTTCAGTGACATGCAGTCTATAAACAGTCTCTGGATCATTGCGTGTAAAGATTTTAGACATCTTCTTGGACATTTTTAATGTTTCCAAAATGTTTGCTGCATTTATAAAGCGCCCATGTCTTGAGGTTGTTCAGTATGATGTGATTTACTTTCTATGTGTGATTTAATTGGACAGGAATCACAGGACTGATTCTTCTACTTTAGACAATGACCATAGACAAGAAAGAAATAAAGTAGTGACTGCAGGCTGAAGGAAAGTAGTGGAGTAAAAGTACAGATACTGCACTAAACATGTACTCAAGGGAAAGTAATAGTATACATTTTTAAAACTACTCCATAAATTACAATTCCTGAGAAAAACTACTCAATTACAGTAGTTTGAGTATTTGTAATTAGTTACTTTACACCACTGGCACTTACCAGTACTGGGTTGTGGCTGGAAGGGCCTCTGCTGCGTAAAACATATTCCGGAATAGTTGGCGGTTCATTCCACTGTGGTGACCCCTGATAAACAAGGGAGTAAGCCAAAGAAAAATGAATGAATAAATCAGTTCATTACTCTTCAGAATATCTACAGTATGTGGTTGTGTAGTATGGTCTGAAACCAAAATTCACTCGTAGGAGATATAAACATCCAAAGCCTCCATCTAAATGAATCATTGTTTTTCTGTTGACATTGCCTCATACATCAGATTCTCATCAAAACTTCTGACCAATCAAATGCTGTCAAGTATCTGACATGTCCTGTCCCCCTTCAAGACGCTTTTCATTTGCTTTTCATTTGATTTGCTTAATCTCAGCCACCCTCACCAGCAAAGTCATGATAAAAACAAAACATTATTGGCTGCTTTTGATAAAGGGGAGGAGCTACTATATGTCCCGGCCTGTATTCATGTTTCAGTTGAGATTATGACAAATTTCAAATAACAAAATGCACATTTCAAAGCACTTTACTGGACTTTTAAAGGGATAGTTCACCCAAAAGGAAAAATTTGCTTGATCACTAACACTGAAACTGACACTGGGTGTTACGACCCGCTCGTTTAGATCAAACGAGCTCAAACAACAAAAGGATGTATATGCAACCAATTAATTATACATCAAACTAATAGAACAACAATATCAAGGGACAAATAAATGTCTAGGGATAAAGAAAATAACTAAAATTAACTACATAATACAATAATACAAAACGAAACCATAAGGTTGTGAAATGAAAAGAGAAGGTATCATCATGAGGACGCCTCAGTATCCACACAGTCCTCCAGAAACTAGCCAGAGACTCTTTATATATGCTCGAACATCAATTGGTGAGCCAGCAGGCACCCAATCAGGATCTGCCACATCCAAACTGGAGTCGTCACACCTCCCACTCCAAAAGGAGGTTCCATAAAGAACCGACACAACAAACTAGTGGAACAAACAAAACATATACCAATTAAATTGAAATAATATTTTTCACAGTAACAGAGGTACTCATCTCCATAAATCTCACTCCAGTTTTCCCCAACTCCTGGGCCCTAGGAAATCAGAAAAGACTAGAGATAGAAATGAGAGAGAGACAGAATAAAGGGGAAAATGGAAGAAAGAAAGAGAGAGAGAGAGACTGGAGAACTGGAGTCGTCACACTGGGCTCGTCCCTATGTCCTTATCTCTTCAGAGTGTCCCTCTTTAGTGCATTGAAAACTAAATTGAGTGCAGTGTATAACACCAAACAACTTCCCTGCTGAAAGGATCATGACCTGAAATGTCCAATAGTTATATTTTTTAAAATCCTTCATTCCAAAGAGCCCTTCGTAGCAACCAGTTTTGAGCACTTTGGACTGGAGCAATACTTATATGGACATGTTTTTTTTTCTCTCCGAAATCCCCTTCAGAAAATGATTTACAGTTGAATTTAGAATTATAAGCCCCCGTTTTAATTTTTTTTCTTTTTTAAATATTTCCCAAATGATGTTTAACAAAGCAAGGATATTTTCACAGTATGCCTGATAAAAAAATTTTCTTCTGGAGAAAGTCTTATTTGTTTTATTTCGGCTAGAACAAACGCAGATTTAAATTTTTAGGTCAAAATTATTAGCCCCTTTAAGCTACTTTTTTTTTTTTTCAATAGTCTACAGATCAAACCCTTGTTATACAATAACTTGCCTATTTACCCTATCCTGCCCAGTTAACCTAATTAACCTAGTTAAGCCTTTAAATGTCACTTTAAGCTGTGTAGAAGTGTCTTGAAAAATATGTAGTAAAATATGTACTGTCATCATGGCGAAGATAAAATAAATCAGTGATTAGAAATGAGTTATTAAAACTGTTACTGTACATGTTGAAAAAATCTCTCTATTAAACAGAAATTGGGGAAAAAAATAAACAGGGGGGCTAATAATTCAAGTCAATAATTCTGACTTCAACTGTATCTAACATTTGCTAAGTTATAGAGAAGTCAAAACTAGTTTTGCTCTTTACAGTGCAATATTTGTCCACATTTTCTTTAATTGTGACTTATTAGTTATGAATTATGAATTTTGAATTAGCAGTAACTAGCAGGTGGAGAGAGAGAGAGGGATCGCGCATGTGCGAGAGAGAACATGTGCGTCCATGTAAATGTCAATGGCATATCTAATAGCTCATATAATGAGTAGCTACTCAAATTTTTGCGCATCTTGTAAGTTGGTTGATCCCCATTGGCTACTGGTGAAGAAGCTAGTAACTCATTCTTTCAGTTTTGCATTCTTTCAGTAACGAAAAAATGACACTTTTTATCAACTCGTAAGGGCTGCATCCAGATACTATTGACTCATCCTAGTTTTGAATTCTTTCAGAATATTTATGGTCACACTGATATGTTTTGCTCCTTATCAGGAGGACAAATTACAGGCTTTTCCCCTTCCCTGCTATCAAAGAAACAGCAACAGATGCGACTTCATTTTTGCTCTTTGCGATGATGTTTGCTCTGCGTGGTTTCCAGGATGTTATGTGTGGTTGACATTGACTACGTTTACATGGACATCAATAATCTAATTATTTTCCTTAATTTGAATGTTCCTCTCATGATCCCGTTAAACATGTTAAAATACATAGCTCTATTAATGTCATTGCATCACCACGCTCTCCAACATTTCCTCCACACTTTCATGTAATTTCGTGTGCTTCAATTGGAATTTTCCAACTTTAACTGCAGTTCGACATTTTCACTTTCATTCAGGAACATTTAATTCATGCCTCATGACAAATGGAGTCATTGGAAGCGAGTATGAAGTAAGGACAGCCGGAAGAGTGTTGTTTTAATGGAATTTGATACCGTACGCCGAATGGGGGAAAATGCGTGCGTATTTGGTCCTTTACTGACTCGGTAGGTGCAGAGAATAGTGTCAAACAGCTCTGCATGTATGGACTATCCTGTCGCAAAACATGGCTAAAAGTCCTACGGTAATAGTTTTATTAAGGTGTTTACTTGTCTGTACTGCACTTCAATAATGTCACTAAAATAGGAATACTCCTTAATCCGATTTCTGTTTAGTTCTATTATGACTCGGATTAAGGTCATCAAAAATGGCTGTTTACATAGAGGACTCTTAATCAGTCCATTTAAACGTACTACTGTTGCAATGTTTTGCATGTTTCTCTGCTGTTGCTGAGGGCTTACTAAGCAACTGCACTGCAGGGTGTTCTGGGTGGTTGATGGGAGGTTGACCTGACAGACTGACGTCCAGTGTAACTCGCTCCGTTCATCTCAGAAAACACATGTTTTTATTGGGCAGACTGTGTCATATGTAAATGAAGCATATGATTTGAGTTTCATCTGCCTCCAAATGGAAAGGCTCTGGGTTAGTCTTTAGATGCTAAAGCGCTTTGAAATCGAAGTTCAAAGGATGTTCAAATCAAAGTTGGCGTCCTGACGTGTGGTAGAAGCAGGGGGTCAAGAGCTCTTTTTTTATTCCTGTTTCTCCATTTTGTTCTCTCAGTTTTTCTTTATTTCCTCTTTCACCAGAAGTGCCAGTATTTGTGAGAGTTTCCATTATTTCACATATAAATATGGTCTGATGCATGCGAGCAACAAAACAAAACAGAACAACTCAACCCTCACTGTCTTTTGGTGTTAAGCTGTTACATTTTATTCAGAATGAACTTAAATGTATACTTTAAA
>CAIGQQ010038083.1:3674458-3687371 GCA_903798035.1 Danio albolineatus
ATTTTCCCAGAGATGGGTTGCAGCTGGAAAGGCATCCGCTGCGTAAAACAAATGCTGGATAAGTTTGTTAAACCAAATGTCCAAAAATTCAAACTATTTCATATAAGAGAAGGTTTCGGAATGGTCTGTGAGACTCAGCACACATTGCAAGTTTAATAAATGATGCTGGCACTGTAATAGTGTTGCAGTTTCATTCATTGTTGTATTGACATTAAGAGTTCAACTTTTGTCAGCGCCAATGGCAGAGTGGTTAGTGCGTTGACACATGCGCTCGGGTGCTCACAGTGACCCGAGTTTGATTCCTGCTTTGAGGTCCTATGCTAATCCCTCCCATCTCTCTGCTCCTTACAGTTTCCTGTCAATATTCTCTACTGTCCTGTCTGTTTAAGGTGAAAAAAAAAACTGTTTTGCAAGGTGTTTTCATCTTTGCAAAGTTCATCAAAGCAAAGTTTGCAGGATTTACTTCATATTGGCTATATTGTGCATTTGGGTATATAATGATTCTTTATATGACTTTCTGTAGCTCAAAACAGTAATGTCAAAGATCATGGGTTTGATTTGAAAACAAGAACTGAAACATGCATACCCTGAGTGCAATGCAAGTTACTTTGGATAAACGTATCTCTGATGCATAAAAAGTAATTATGCACTAATGAATTTTGTTTTTTGTTTAAATTTAAAGTGACTTGCAGTTTTATTTTTTAATTTTTAAAACAAAATTTAGTTTTACACTCCTTCTTTATTTAAATCTAAGAAGACTTGCTATTTAATTTTTACAGCTAAATTTAGTTTATTCAGAGCAAGTTTATTTATGTTGCACATTTCATACACTATCCCAAATGTAACTGCTCTGTTCCGGTCAGAATCCTAGCAGCAGCATTTTGGATCAGCTGCAACTCCTTTATATTTAGTTTTATAGCATTTTTAAGTTTACATTCAAAGTGACTTGCAGTTTCGATTTTACAACTAAATTTGGTTTTGTACACTTTTTTGAAAGTAACTTGCAAATAAAAGTATATCTAATGCATAAAAAGTAATTGTGCACCAATGAATTTTGGCCTTTCTATTGCAATGTAAATTTAGTTTTGTACCATTTTCCAAAGTTTAAATTTAAAGTGACGTACGGTTTCGTTTTTAAAACTTAATTAGATTTTATACCCTTTTTTTCTTTAAGTTTAAATTGAGTTTCATTTTTTAACTTAAATTTTGTTTTATAACCTCGAGTTCCATTTTTAAAAATCTAAATATAATTTTACACTATTTTAAAAATTTTAATTTAAATTCAGTGACCTCAGAGTTTTTTTTCTAAAACAAATTGTAGTTTTACACCATGTGTCTAAATTTCTTGTTTATTATCAGATCTCACAGAATGAACAATTTTCGTCTTTATATACTTAAATCAACTAATTTTTTTTCAGTCTGTATTGAACACAACCAACACTATTCACCCTAAGAGCAAAGGCATCATGCACACATTTGCATCTGTTATGCGCGACACGTTTGACGTACAAACCCTGACGAAGTGAATAAAACGACAATGTCTACTTATAAGCATGACTCACATTCAGTCTCTTCTTGTTCAGACGAGAATAGACATCGACTCGTGATGTTTTATCCTCAAACAACGGCATGATTACGCACTAGTGTTCAGCGATGCGACGTTTTGTTGAGCAGAACTGATGCAGGCTTTCTGAGAGCATCATGTCTTTTTCAGGAAGTTTGCGTCAGTCTTGCTCTCTGCTGTTCGTGGAGGGCACTTTATTTGGGTATGAGAGACAGACTGGCATTATCACAGCCTGTGGGCACGAGTTTCATCCTCACAAAGGCTGAATGCTGGAGATGGGCACCCTGCATCATTGAGCTCTCATTTCAGATTATGGAATAAATTGAATTGCACACACTTCAGCGCATCGTTTCTGAACTGAAGTGTGTGTTCCTGTTACCATTTCTGTAAATGAACTGTAACTCATGGAAAATGAGCCTGTGCTGACGCATTGATGAATGTGTCTTTTCATGCTAAACTGGGAGTTGGATCTCCTGAGTCAGGAAAGTGTTGGTCAGACTCTGTTTATGGACAAAGGAAGCAGTGTTACTTTTAGAGGTGGAGAAGAAGGAACGGAGTTAGGATGTGATGACTGAATGTTGTTGTATTTTTTTTCAACCATTTGAAAACGATTGTTTATTATAGATTTGTTTACACCTCATGGCATTGCTTAAATCAGATATTCATTTTGTAATGAGTTGGGTTGACAACAGCGGTGACTATTAAACGGAATAGTCAGGCAGGCGATGGTTAAAACAGGAGCAAACTGGAGCATATGGGTAATCGAAAGTGTGGTCAGAATAACAGGCAAATGGTCGGGACAGTTTGCAAAACAACATAAAACAATCAACAAAGCAAAGGCAAGGCAAGGAAACACTTATGCTGAGTTCAGACTGCATGATTTTAGCCCTGATTTTGACTTGCCGACAAGTTTTGAGAAAATTCTGAATGTTGTTGTTTTTTTACGTCTGGTGTTATGAAGCATTTTTGTTCAGATTAAAAGCGGGTGAAGTTTAATAGAGGCGTAAATGGGATCTAAAATGTATTTAGCTTGTTCATTCTTAACCATTTGAAAACAATATTTTATTATAGATTTGTTTACACCTCATGGCATTGCTTAAATCAGATTCATTTTGTAATGAGTCGGGTTAACAACAGAGATGAGGATCCACATGCAGCTTTATTAAACAGAATAGACAGGCAGGCGATGGTCAAAACAGGAGCAAACTAGAGCATATAGGTAATTCACAGAATGGTCAGAATAACAGGCGAATGGTCGGGACAGGCGGAAACAAAAAACAATCAACAAAGCAAAGTTAAGCCAAGTAAACACTTCTGCCGAGTTCAGATTGCATGATTTTAGCCCTGATTTTGACTCGCCCACAAGTTTAAGAAATTGCCAACAAATGCCTGAAATCACAGGTAAATTGGTGCTCTTTCACATATGTAACAATCACACAGTGTGAACTATCAAAGACGCCATCTGAGAGAATGAGTTTATGCCGATGAGTCGATTTGGCATGCTAAATATCTGGACCTGTCGGCGACTAAAAATCATGCCATGTGAAATGTGTTCTGATTGATAATAACGATGGCGATTACCCACAGCCAATGAAAGTGCGGCATCTACTATGGGTATCTGCAGGCCTGCGTGAACTTGTGGATAAGTTAAAAAGACTGCTTTTCAGTCTATTTGGACCCATGAAATGTGTCATTTGAGCCGAAAAAGAATTCTTTTCATGACCTTGCGTTGTTTCCATGTCACTTCTCGCGTGTTTGGTTGTGAGATGCAGTTTGTGGACTGAGACAATGTTGAAAAATGTATTCTTCCTATTGTAAAGTCATGCAGTGTGAAACCCCCTGTCGCCGATCCATCTTGTAGTGTCATGCACCGACGGAACTCTAGTCCAGTTAGTCATGCAGTGTGAAAACAGTGACATGACTACTTTGAAAATCGTGCAGGGGTGCAGTCTAAACTAGGCATTAGAAATGCTCACTTACAGTTTACAAGACTCACCAATGTGTGTGTAACAATCTGAGGTGTATAGATAGTTTACGTCAATCGTGAGCTTCAGCTGTGTGTTTGTGTAATACTGTTTGAATGATTGTCAGCTGTGGCAGGAGTGATGAGTACAAAGACTTCTGGGATTTGCAGTTCACATCAGTGGCAGGTGTGTAGTGTTCCAGCAATCTGCAAATGCTAGATCGCTGGTGATCATATTATATTTCTTTATTTATCCTCTTCATTAAAAACTACTTATTTGTTGGATATTAGTAGCCTACCTGTTTAAACAGTGACTAATGTTGTTTTGTCAATAGTAACAATTTTTATTTTCTCTTTATTTTATTTTTGCAGTTTGAAATGCAGTATAAAGGTCAATTACTGAGATACACGCTATTCACTTTTGACTAGTATTAAATTGAATTGTGTCTAGTACACATTCTTTACAATATTATCATATTATATAGGTAGATGTTATTTAATTCTATATTATGTTCTATAATTTCAATTTAACATTGGAACTAGCAGAAATTTTTAACTACTAAAACATATTCACATAAAATATGACTACAGACATTCAAAGCTTATTTCTAAAATCTCAATAGAAACTTTGAATATCTGTCAGGGCTCAACGATAAGGACTGCCCGATGGCCCGGGGCCAGCGTGAGAGACACTCGGGACAGTAGACAGGATCATTACTGGCCCAATCCGGCCAGTGCTGCTTTGTCACTAAAGTTTAATTTGCCTGCGACTATTTGTCAATTGTGTGCAAATACAGTCTTAGAATCAAAATGTTTGTGCTTTTAAGCCTTTAAATGCTACCTTCTCTGTGATGTCGTAAACACCATATTGCTTTTTCGATTTCTCTTATCTGATTAAATGTTGTGAGCACATGATTTTTTCCATAACCTGATTATCAGTACAGAGGTGAGACGGCGGCAACAGCATCAAATTATGAGAAAAGGTCTGTTTCTAATGTCTTGGAAGCAGACATTTACGTGGGTACAACACGACAAAAAAATAAATAAATCAAGTGATGTTTTGCACAGTTTGCTATCAGTTTGGCATGTCAGCCACCTTTTGTTAAATAATTTAGAACTGCAATATAACACCTGCACGTTTTTTAAACTGCTCTTTTTGTTTTGCTTATTACACATTTGTTAACATTTTAATAATATGTAAATTCTAGATTCACAGATATTAGTTTTGACACATAATTAAAAAATATGTGGCTAAGAAATGGCTATTACTTCTTTTTTGGTTAGGCCAGTGACAATTTTGACAGGGCAAGTAAAAATCTACACCACTGGCCCGATCGGACCACTAGAAAAAAATCCTTAGCGTTGAACCCTGTCTGTTGTCATATATTTTGAAGTCATTCATTCATTTTCTTTCTGCTTAGTCCCTTATTTATCAGGGGTCGCCTCCGCGGAATGAACCACCAACTAATTTGGCATGTTTTATGCAGCCGATGCCCTTCAAGCAGCAATCTTTTTGTACGCTTTGTCACAGGTGCAGATTCACGGATGCATCACTGTATTTTGTACAATTCATTAGATTGGTTATCTTTATATCAAAGGAGAAAATTACTTTATACTTACTTACTTTAAAGGCTCTCTCAGGAAAACTACCATCCTATCGTTCTAATTTGCTTACACTTCACATAAATAACCAACACACAAGACTTCATTTCTGTATTCGGTTAACAGTTCCAAGGGTATTGTCAGAACTTGGCAAATGTGCTTTTTCCTTTTATACTCCCAGGGCTTGAATGATCTGCAAAATCGGCTTAATTTTGACACACTTCTGACTCTGAGTACCTTTAAACATCTTCTGTATAACGTCTTATAGGATACTTGTAACTTTTTTTATGTTCTGATTTTTTTTTTTTTATAAATGGGGATTTTGTAATTATGTGGAATTGTTTTCAGTTACTTTTTATTTTTTTTATTTTTTTGTGTGTGTGAAACTTTATGTGCTACCGTCTTGACCAGGATGAAGAGACAGTACTGTCTTAATGTGATCTCCTGGCTAAATAAAGGAAATAAAAATAATCACACAGCTACGTAGAAGCTCATGATGGACTAATCAGATTGACCATATCAACAGCACACACACACACACACACAAAGACTTTGCTGAGTCTTGTTATAGTAACACCATGAAATGTTTTCTTGCCCAGTCTTTCTGTGTTTGATTCTTGCCTTGTTTTCATGTCATTGATTACTGACCATTTGCCTGTTACCAGACTTCACCTTTTGGATTACCTGTATGTACCTGTTTGCTCCTGAGTTTGACCATTGCCTGCCTGAAGAATCTCATAACAAACTGCACGTGGCTCCTCACTTCCATTGTAGCGTTCCCTTCCGTTACAGTACCACACTTTGTCTGACAAACTGGAGAGTTTGTCTGCTATCAGAAATATGTTTTTGTTAGCTGAAAGCAATATAGGCATGCATGTTCAAAGGCGCAGGAAAAGTGAACACTAAATTACAAAATGTAAAACTCTTGGTAGTTCTAGTAAGTACTTCTATAAAACGAGTTATTTATTACTCATAACTAACTTTTTACTTTACTTATGTTATAACTTGTAGTCAGATTGCACAGTTCAGTTAAAAATCTTCCTAGTAAAATAAAATGTAAAAATATATGTACTGTATTTCAAGCAACACTTCAAATCAATACCAGTCTCTAATGAATAATTACTAGTAAATAGCAGAAACAAATACTAGATAAGAAAAATAAGCACAAGTAAGAAAATTGACACTAGAAGGCCTACTTTTTTAAGATTAAATGTCAAAGCAGCTTGTGATGCTTCATTTAAAGTCCCCTGGTGCTCTATAGCCTGAGCTCCAATGAAAACTCAATCTACCTCAATGTATTTTTGTTGTCGTGGTTCTAAATGAAGCCGTTTCCAGGCCACAACCCTCATATTACAGTGTTCGGTTTGATCCTAAATCCTGGAAGATAATCTTGGGAATTCCAGCGTTTAAGCTTTAGGTTTCGCCTTCACAATCAGGAGATCTGAGAGACCTTTAATCTGACCCGAAAGCAAGAGACATGATCACTGTAAATACACTGAATGGAAAATACAGGAGAATTTCAGAAAACTGACATGTGAAAATGTACTAAAACAGAAATAAAAAACACCATAAAATCACAATGATTTTGCTACACTAATAGTTTAACCATTGTATTTCTAGTAAAACTTCAGTTTTAATTACAGGTTAATTTTCACACACACACACATAAGCTTTATTTGTACCTTCCTGCATGTATGATGTTCAGCAAATAAATTAATTTCATATTTGAGTTCCATTATGTCACATATTTCTCAGTGAAACAGTTTATGTAAACTATCAAACTCTTCTATGTTTACTGGATACAGTTTTATCATGCAGTGTTCTAACAAACATCATTTTGTCAAAGTCGCGACGCCCTACAATCTGCAATGATGTTGTGCGAAATCTCTAATTTAGAAATGCTTTCTATTCCCGCAACATCACGGCAAAACAACAGCTACTGTTATGTGTTATGATCCCCAGCAATCTTGTCTTTGCAGATCACTGGAGAACACTCTCTATCATTCACCCAACAACACATATGCCACTAAACTGAACTACATATCCCATCAGGTCCCTCACTCACACACCAGTCCCTGTTTACCCCCGATTACACTCACACAGCTGAAGCTGTTCAGGACTAATTACATGGACTATATACACACCACACACCCACACACACTGAGTCTTGTTTCTCTGTAGTCAGCATTACAAAGCAATTTCCTTGTTGTTCCTAGCCATGTTTTTGACCCTTGTTTGTTTACTGTTTATGTTTGTTTTGCTGCCTGCTTTAAACCATTCAATCATTATACCGACCACTCTCTGGATTACATGCAACAGTCTCCGATAGAACCTAACCTGCCTGATCAAACCCTTGTCAACAACACCACTCATTAAAGAATGACAATGATCACCTCTGGTTATTATGTGCTTTATTCAGTGTTAAATGCTACAAATGTGAGATTTTTTTTAATGTGACATTTATTGCTATACTACTGAAACCCCCTCAAATCTTGAAAATAAAATAACTGACTCAGTGCAAACGAACAGCATCAGCCACTCAGGAGACTGTTAATAATGTTAAAGAGGTTAATATTAATCATAATAAAAACTATATTTCTGTTCCTGTCATGTCGTGTGCAGAAAGACAAATTGTTTGTTGCTAAATCTTGTCGTGTGTGGTTAGGACACAGTGTTAGGTGTTTCTGTTTAGCAGTTTGTTGTCACTGTTGATTTCTGTGACTAAATTACGTCAAGTGGTATGAATGGAATGGTTTAATTTCATAAATGCTGCTGTCAGGATTTTGAGGTCAGTTGCAGCTGATGATCGTTGTTGTTTTGAAATGCAATTTTTTTCTCCCATTTTTTTTTTTAAACCGCTCAGTCAGATTTGTCCATCACAATTTGTCCAAGCCGAAGGTCAAACACTGAAGTGCTCACCGTGGGACTGTGTTGCCCTGTTGTAACCACATCATAGCTCGATTGCTAAGCTGCGCTAATCCTATTACACACACTTTCATCATAACCAAAACAGCTAACTAGATCTCTCTCTTATAGCACCTTTCCTCACTGCCAACAAAAGAGATTTGCCCAATCCAGCTGTCAGATCAGGGGAAAATAGTAAAACGCTGCTATTCAGTGAAACACTTTTGATAGGACGCTCGTGCAAACGCATGGACTATTTATAGGCGTTTACTTAGACATTTGAGAGCTCTTTGTATCTCTTTTCTTTCTTTTTAAAAAATGCAATGATGAAGATTTTTAAATTTTCCCCAGCAAAAAAAGTTATACTATAGATTTGATTGCCAAATGAATGCATTTGTTTAAAAAAACATATATTTTAAATCTTCCATCTATTGCCAAGTTGAAGTCTGTGCTCAATTTCATTGACTTGGAGAAATTTGTTCATGTCTTTTAAATGGCACAAAAAAGATCACATTGCACCTGTACTGCTCTCATTATACTGGTTACTGATCCGTTTTAGAATCCAGTTTAAAGTGTTGTATTATGTTTTTAAATCTCTCCATGGCCTGGCCCCTGAGTATATTTCTGACCTAATTAGTTTACATCAGCCCTTGAGATCTCATTGCGCTAAGGATCAACTATGTCAGACAGTCCCACGATCACACTTGAAGTGTTGAGGTGATAGAGCTTTTTCCATGGCAGCTCTGAGACATTTGAACGATCTTATACTGTCCTTAAGATCACTTTTTCACTGTCCTTAAGGTCACTTTTTCGATTTTGTCAAGTTAAAAGTCGATGGAAGAAAGTTCAAGCTCCCATGATGCAACTCAAAAGCATAAATAAAAGGGGAAAAAATAAATACACAAATGAGGAAATTTGTAAATTAACAGCAAATATATATTTTTTTTATTGAACCATTAATTTAAGTAACATATTATGAATTAAAATGTGTATTAAAGTATTGTATTTTTGAAGGGAGGGTGGATTATTTGGCACCTGCTCTCTATATGAATGCCATTCGTCTGTTCTCTCATAAAAGCGCACAGATTTAGTTATTAAAAGGAGGCAAAACAAACAGTGAGAGTGGAAAATCTGCAGCAGATGGTCAGTGGAAGATTATCCGTGAACACTTCACAGCTGACCTCTCCACAGCATATAGAGAGAGAGCTTTAACATCACACTCAACACATGCTCGGTGTTTAGGGATTCAGAGAGGTGAAACTGCTGTGTGTTTGTCGTCTGTGTTAATATTCAGCAGCTCCCTCCGTCTTGCAGAAAACAGACATCTGTCTCAGCCATATTATACTCTTCATTTGTTTTAAAAACAATAGAAGGAACGCAGGCGGAAGAATTAGGTCAGTGCAATATAATAACAATTAAATATGAATTATAAAAATAAACTTCAGATCACAAATGAAATGAAGATTTTTAATCAAATATGGAGGATTTGTGTTCATCCATGTTCAGGCAAAATTCTGACACTTCAAAATGTTCATTAAGAGATCAAAAATAATCCCATATAAGGCAAGTGGTTTAATTCAACGCTCAAAAAATGACTTTTCCTGCTTGTTCAAACTACTTATTTAAAATGAGTTAAATCAACACAATTCTTGGACTTATTTGTTTTATGTTCAATCCACTTATATTTGTAAAATCAAATGAGTTAATTTAATCGATTTGTGTTGGGACAACATAGAGGAATTGTGTGGAACCCTGCATTTTTTACAGTGAAGCTTTCTAAAGACACAAGATCGCTTTATATGACAAACAGGTTTAATTTAAGCTTTTATTGACTATAAGCACTGAATGCATGTATACAGTATATAAGCCTAAAAAATATTCAAAGTTGATTCCTTGGATTTACTCTTTTTTTTTTTACGTTAAGTGGCGGTAAACAATTTACTTGGGCTGAATTTAAACAAACTAATTAAGTTGAACATTACTAAACTTAATTAGTTTGCTTAAATTCAACACAAAAAAAATAGTTTGCAACAGTTTTGCAGACAACATTTTTTTTTGTGTACAATGTATATACACTATAAAGAAATTAAAAAATAACCACTTCAAGAGACCTCATTTCTCATTTTCATCATATTTAAAATTGGTACACTGAAAAAAATGTTGTCTGCGAAACTGTTGCTAACAATTTATTTGTGTTGAATTTAAACAAACAAAATTAATTTAGTAATGTTCAACTTAATTTGTTTGTTTAAATTCAGCCCAAATAAGTTGTTTAAAGCCACTTAAGATAAAAAATTTAGTAAATCCAAGCAATCAGCTTTGAATATTTTTTTTCAGTGTAGTTTTGTTTGAGTGTAACAAATAATTTTAGTTTGATTTTATACATGTCTATTGACATTTCTTAAAAAAATTTAATAAAATGCGTGGAATTTAGAGCATTTCTTTTTAAATAAGAAGGTCACTGCTTCGAGTCCCGGGTGGTTCAGTTGGCATTTCTGTGTGGAGTTTGCATGTTCTCCCCATGTTGGCTTGGGTTTCCTCTGAGTGCTCCGGTTTCCCTCACAGTCCAAAGACATGCACTATAGGGGAATTGAATAAATTAAATTGGCCGTAGTGTATGTGTGTGAATGAGTGTGTATGGATTTTTCTCAGTACTGCGCTGCAGCTGCAGGGCATCCGTTGTGTAAAGCATTTGCTGGATAAGTTGGCGGTTCTTTCCGCTGTTGCAACCCCTGATGACTAAAGGGACTAAGCTGAAGGAGAGTGATTGAATTGAAACATTGCCATGAGTTTATATTCATTTTAGACAACACAATTCTATTGTTTAACCTTCAGAAGAGTAGAATAATCAATATTTGGTGGAACCGGTATGACCAGTTTAAAAATAATGCTTTATATAAAAATATCTTTATTTGATATTTTGAAGACTTTTTAATAGAACACAACTTTATTCACATTATTTTTCAGGTAAGATCAGCTAATGGGGTATATGTCGAACGTCACGTGATCAAACCGGATCCCTGGGTAGAACACTTCCGCTTATCGCCATTTCATATCCGCCATCAGTTTGTTATTGAAAGTAGTAAGTAGTGAACATCTGTGATACTTAACTTTGGTAGTTCCTGGAGGCTTCTTGTATAAAACAACACCATATTAGCAGAGAGTGAAAAACTGGAAGTGTTCTACCCAGGTTGACTGGAAGTCGAAAGTTGCGCATATACGCATATACTGTATATAACGTATAAAACACTACTTACTACTTTCAATAACAAACCGATGTTGCATATGAAATGACGATGAGCGGAAGTGTTCTACCCAGAGATTATGTTTGGTCACGTGACATTCGACATATACCCTATTATAACTGAAACGAGTCTAGACTTCTGGTTTTCAGCCTGAATAAACGTTACGCAACCTGATGTTACAAACTGGTATTTTCTTATCACATTATTATTTTATTTTAATGTATTGTTTGAAGTGCAAGTAGTTTGAACACTTTCTGCCATTTGTCATTTTTAGTCATAGTGGCAAGTGAAACCGTAACTTATCATCCACAATAATGTAAATAGAATAAAACAAATGTTAACATTTCACTCAAACATTCCAAAAAAATCCATTTAATCCAGAGAAAATGAAAATTTCATTGCATATGAAAATTCCTCATAGCGTATTTATATACACTGGAAGGAACTTTTATTTTTTTACATTTGACATATCTCTCAGATTTTATTAAAAGTATCTTCATATTTGTTTTAAAGATTAATTCATTTCTTATGGTTTTGCAACAACATGAGGATGAGTAAATTATGACAGTTTTCATTTTGAGGTGAACTATCCCATTTGAAAAATTAGAAAAATCGAAGTTTAAACACAAGCAACTGCACAGGAATTGAATCCCGCTGTTCTTCCCTCATTGGAGTGAAATCGATGTGGACACAGAGCTCAAGTCGTTCACAACAACTTAGCAGTATTTTTTTTTCCTCCATGGAAAGTCTTTTCCTTCAGTTATGGCCCGATGTTGAAGAAATGACGAGTCACAGTTGAGAGCACGTGCTGTTATGACTGTCTGCCAGCAGGCAAAGGTACAGGGAAGCGGTTGCCAGGCTGAGGAGACTCTTTTTCCATCAAACTCTCTGCTGATTGGCCTGGTTTCTGTCTGAGGGAAAGGAATCCTGCCAATTGGATACAATCAATGTTTTGTTGCCGGGGCTAAAGTCATTCCACAAAGCTGACATTTATTGGCGAAAGGTTTGCCCCATAGATTTCAAACTAATACACTCTACAGCAGATCCACACTCTTCAGCTTATTAGCTCGATTACTTTTTCAGCAGGAAACACACCAGGTTTTTTTTTTCTTTTTGGGCTTACAGCAGCTCTTTTACTCCTCAATGCATTTTATGTAGATGAGGCAAATCTCTGTTTGTTTTTGGGTTGTTGTTGTTTTTTTGTTTGACCCAGACTGTTTGATTATTAGTGTCTGTTTTAAAAGAAAATATAATTTCATGTAACTGATTTCAATAAGATTGTTTAAGATTGTCCCTTTTTTCCCCATACCGTGACAAATATCCAAATTCGGCTCCGAAATTCAAAAAAAAAAAAGTAGGGCGGTGCATGATTTTGTTCTTTGGGAACCGATTGGATTGTTGGGAGACAGGCATTGCTAACTAAATGAAGGAAGATTCATGAATTAATGAAAGCAGAGCAGAAATGAAACCTGCACTGATAGCCCCATCCTAATAACATTCCATGTGACCAGGAAGTGAAGAAAAGTTATTTCAAGTGGGAGGGAAGGTTATGGCTTTTGGTTAAAGATTATGAGGGAAATAAATATAAATATATATATATATATATATATATATATATATATATATATATATATA
>CAIGQQ010038083.1:3688743-3706858 GCA_903798035.1 Danio albolineatus
TATTATTATTATTATTATTATTATTATTATTATTATTATTATTATTAAAACAATGATACAAAGTTTTAATCATTAAAAAGTAAATAATATTATTATTATAACATAATAAAAGTTAAAATAATAATAATAATAATAATAATAATAATAATAATAATAATAATAATGACAATAATAATAATATTGTTATAACAATGATAATAAGCTTAACAATTGTTTTATTGTTTGTAAAATGATGTTTTTTAAAATGAAAATATTTTATTGAAATATATGTTTAATATTAACTAATTTTGTTTGTTTGATGTTGTGGCCATGTGAGGACCACCAAACCCTCTCAGACAAAACTAAATTCATATTTTCTATGCCAAAAAAGGCAAAGTATTACTACTACGATCACCAGCTATTTTAGTTTTAAAGATCACTGAAAAACATTCACTCATTACACATCTGCCACTGAAATGAACCACAACTCCTAGAAGTCTTTGCCCTCACTAAGTCCTGCCACAGCTGACAGTAATCTGGACACTCACAAACACACAGCTGAAGCTCATCATTACGTATGACATGGACTATATATATAGACCTCAGTTTCACACATACTTTGCTGAGTCTTGTTTTGTGTAAAATGTGAGCAATATGAAGCGTTTTCATGTTCTGTCCTCTGCTTTGACCCTTGTTTCTTTGTTGTTTTGCCTGACCATTTGCCTATATTCTGACTACGCTCTTGGATTGCACTTATGCTCCTGCTTGAACCTGCTGTGACCTTTGCTTGCCTGACGATTCTCTAAAATAAGCTGTATTTGGATCCTTACCTTTGTTGCCAGATCCTACTCATTACAATAATAACAATTTATGCCAATGATGCTAACATGTAAATATGTTAAGTTAATGATAACATTTGTATTATTATATAATTTAACTATTTAAAATTAAGAAATAAAAAATATAATACAATTTATATAATAATAACAATAATAATATTAATAACAACAATCAATCATGGAAATAAAAATAAAAGTAATAGAAAGCTAATTAAAATAACCCTTAAGTCCTTAAATTTGTTTAAACTTTGTCCCTCCCCTGTTTCACTTCCATATGTTGTCAATCCACGCAGCCATTGTTGAAATGTACAGCTATGTGGTTGTGTCACGGTTCAGATGGATGATAGCAGACGGCACTGCCGCGTCTAAATAAACCAACTCTGACTGCATTTGTCTGCCTGTCATATCAGTCCTCCGGCTGCTCTCACGCTCAGAGACAACGACAACCAAGATTACATGATGGCCCACAATTATACAGCGCATCTCCAATCAAACATAAACCCTGGTCTGTGTGGATTACTCAACGTCAACCGAACCCTCCAGCAAACAAATCTTCATCCAGCTAACGTCATACTCACAGTTAGCTCAAATGAACATATTTTGAATATTACTATTTTAGTGACATTATCATTGCAGTACGGACATGTACACACCTTAATCTCACTATTATTGTTTTATGCTTTATCACAATTATTATACTTGCTTGTAAATGCTGTAAGTGCTTGTAAAAAAGCTGCCAACACCCAAAGCATGACTCCTACTCTTCTGCAAGGTGGTAACCTCAAAACCTTAAGCTTAATATCAGCAAAACCTTAGTGAAGATTAATCTCTAACAAGTCTTCATTTAAAACACCTACGATTTTATTGTCAACATTATTTTTCACTTAATGCAATCCCACACAAAGCATGCAGGGAACTACATATACACTATCCAGATAGTTACACTAACACAATGTGATTAAGTTAACCTCATTCATTCATTCACTCATTTTCTTTTCGGCTTAGTGCCTTTATTAATCTTATCAATCCCTTTATTAAATGAACCGCCAACTTATCCAGCATTTCTTTTACACAGCAGATGCTCTTCTAGCTGCAACCCATCACTGGGAAACACTCATTTACACACATACAGTACGGACAGCTTAGCTTACCCAATTCACCTAGCGCGTGTCTTTGGACTTGTAGGGGAAACCGGAGCACCTGGAGGAAACCCACGCGAGTACGGGGAGAACATGCAAACTTCACGCAGAAATGCCCGTGCTACTCACTGCGCCACCGTGACACCCAAGTTAACTTAATTGTTTTACAATTTTAAGCAGATCTAACATAAGAAAAATAAATTGTGCGAAAAATGTTCAATAATTGTGTTGGTTCAGCTCATTTTATACAAGTAGTTTAAACGAGGGCGCCACGGTGGCGTAGTGAGTAGCACGTTCGCCTCACAGCAAGAAGGTTGCTGGTTCGATCCCCGGCTGGGCCAGTTGGCATTTCTGTGTGGAGTTTGCATGTTCTCCCCGTGGTTGTGTGGGTTTCCTCCGGGTGCTCCGGTTTCCCCCACAGTCCAAAGATATGCGGTACAGGTGAATTGGGTAGGCTAAGTTGTCCATAGTGTATGTGTGTGAATGAGAATGTATGGATGTGTTTCCCAGAGATGGGTTGTGGCTGGAAGGGCATCCGCTGCGTAAAACAAATGCTGGATAAGTTGGCGGTTCATTCCGCTGTGGCGACCCCGGATTAATAAAGGGACTAAGCCGAAAAGAAAATGAATGAATGATGAGTTTAAACGAGCAGTAAAAATAATGCGGTGGTAGAAAACTACATACAGAATGTGAAAATATACATATAAATATTTGCAAAATGCTGCTTATGGAGAGGATAATATTAATCATATTTTATGACATATTAATTTTAATGATATATCTTACATGATATATCAACAAGCATGATAAATGAAATACAGAATATTGTTATGCAAATTATTATGTTTTGACTACACTGAAAACTAAACAAATTTTGTAAATAAAGTGGGTCACACTTTATTTTGATGGTCTGTTTGTTGAATTTAAGTTACATTGCAACTAATTCTCTTTAGATTATAAGTAGACTGTTAGGTTGGGGTTAGGGGTAGGGGTAGGGTTAGTGTAAGTTGACATGTACTTGCAAAGTTTCTTATAGTCAGTTAAATGTCTGTTGAATGTCAGTATCAACAGATAATAAGTAGACAGTCTACTAATACTCAAATGCACCATCAAAATAAAATGTTACCATAAAGTGTTTTCACGATGCATCAACAGTCAGCTTTATTGGATGCACAGAACATAAACGATGTTATCTAATCAATGAAACTCACACAATTTGCTGATTATTGCTGCTGAAGATGACCAATCATATCGTATTTTGAGCTATGCTAACTGGTCATACTGGACAAAACATTTAGAGCTTTAGACTTGCAAAATGTATGAGAAACAAAAAGTATTTGTGCTTGGCCAAACTGATGCAGGATTTCTGGGCAAAAATCTTGTCAACATCCAATTTTTTTTATCATTTCCAGTTAAATTTTAGGCTAATATCTTAATCAATTATTCTCAAACTTGAAATTTTTTTTAAAAAAACGCTGGTTTCCATACAATTTCTTCATGATGTCCCAACACAAAATGATTAAGTTAACTTAATCATTTGTGTAAATTTCAACACAGGCTCTGTCACGATCGCTGCTCTACAAACACACGAAACTTGGCAATTATCAAAATATATGAATTCATTAACAAAACACTCACTTCAAGGGCACTGGAAACACAGGAGCCTCAGGAAAGACAAGGGGAGATGACGATTCAAGACCAGACAAAGAACAAACTAAACACAGGAGCTTAAATACTCTGGAAATCATTCAACTAATTACGCACAGGGGCGAGACACAGGTGAAACTCATGAAACTAACTAGTGCCAGGAAAACAGGACAAAGGAGCACATGATCATAACAAAAGCACATGAAACAACATAGAAGCACATGAAGTCACACAAGAACACCAGATGGGACCGAGACAGGCTCATTGTGGATATGCACCCCTGTCTACATTTCTGGAGAATGCGAATTATGTAGCTATAGAGGAATGTATGGCTGTATCTTGTCTTTTTAAAACGAATGCTACGTGGTAGTATGACGCTGCCGACGGCTTCTGTTTTTTTTTAGCGCTTCCAGCTGACTGCTCCGTACAGATGGTTTACAACGCCGTATATGCCGATGGACTTGGGACATGAAGCTGAGTTGACTGCGATGGCAGGGTTCAAGTCTGGTGAAGAACTGTTCCAGAAACTAGGTAAAGCTAAGGAAATAAATAAACAACAGACTGAAAACATGGTGAAATCACACGGCCGCAACTGCTTTTCTTTTGTGGAATGCTTATCAAAAAACGTTATCAGTTGGGTTTAGGGAAGGGCTGGGTGGGTCAGTTGTTTAGTCTGACAGCAAGTTGGCCTGGTCAGCTGAAGTGTGTATTGCGCCCTCGGGTGGATTTTTTTGAGAAGAGGATGCGCGAGAGAATTTTGAGATCGTCAAAAAGTGTACACAGCGTCCCCTAGTGGATTTGCAAAAACAAAAACTGAGAGCAGACATACCTCTTGTTATGTATTGCGCTGTCTCCAGAAACGTGGTTCTGGGTACGTATACGTAATAAGCCTGTGTTGACAAATTTGAGTAGGTTGAACATAAAATAATTAAGTTAAAAAACCTTAAGAATTGTGTTGTTCAACTCATTTTGAAACAAGCAGCTAGTTTAGTTTGAGCAAGCAGCAAAAGTCATCTTTTACCACATTAAATTCAGTTTAATGTACGTATCTGAATACCAAGTCCTTCCATATAATTTAGCAGCTTCCACATGTTTTTTTGCCTGGTTTAGACAGCATAAATAGGCAGAACAACATATTCAGTAGATCAACCATGCAACCCATGCTGTTGTTTACTTTTGAGTACCATCAAATCCAAAGACCAAACTTCTTGACTTAAGTACAAACCCTCTATAGTTTTGTAAATATGGTTTGCTTGCATTGTCAGGCTTCATATAAACCAGGACAATTTCAGTAAATAGATTTTTGGTATAGTATATCACTGTGCATGTAAACGAAAGAGTCTGTAATGAATTAATAAGTGATAATCATGGCCTAATGTGAAATGACGGTGTATCTAAATGTCAGGCACACTCATGCCTGGGGCTGCCAGACAAAAGCTGCCAGTTGGGCATGAGCAATTGAATAGGGTGCGTGATTTGAAACAATGGATTTTAATTGCATTAATCCGTTGCCTGTGACAACAGTGAATCGGGGGCCGGGCGGATGGAAACGGGCTTCCCCACATTCATAATTACACCTAAATCAGCAGCGCCGGCCTATAATTAGGCAGCAAAATTAAGGTTGTAAAGGCAGACCCCCCATTAATCCAATCCGCAGGCGGCGTGTCAAATTCACTGATAGAGGAGCTCCTATCAGGACAGGCCATCACAGTTTTAACTCATAGGATGCAGTTTATCTGTTCATTCTTTGATGGTTTTACATGACTCAGATGTCCATGTAAATAACAATGTTTCATGTTAGGGCTGCACAATATATCGTCTCAGCATCGATCTGGCAATCTGTGCAATCACAATAGTCACATCACAGTTTCTGCAGTGTTGAGTTGGGATTATAGTGTATCAGCAATGAGGACTGTACAGTGTTATTTTACATTACATCTGATTATTCAATTAATGTACCTGAATATTTGACAACTGATTGACTCTTCAGAAAACCATAAAGCACTGCTTATTACACTTTTATCTTTGCTCTACCTTATTTATTCTTGCCATTTGTTTGATTCACTCTGTTGCAAAATTATCCCAGTCCATCTAGTAAATGAATGATATCATTCAAAATAGATCTATTCTGAAATTGTATTCATATCACAGAAAAATAAATTATCGCAATGTCAGTTTTATTCAATGTCATGCCGCCCTAGCTTATGCCTGACAAAAGTTTTGTCGCTAGTTGATCATTTGTTATCAGAAGTGGCTTATATGGAAGGCAAAGGCCCTTAGATTATGGTTATTTTACCAAAACAAAATATGATTATGCCTTGATTTTTAATTATTTCATTAGGACAGTAAGGTCTGACTTAAAAGACAAAAGTCTTGTCACTTAACGAAAATAATGTACAGTCCAGAAAATAAAGTCATGGTGCAGTGAAAAATAATGAATATTGTTTATGACTCCCATGAGCTTGGAGGACTGTATCCACCCATCTCTGCAATGACTCAAATAACTTATTAATAAAGTCATCTGGAATGGCAAAGAAAGTGTTCTTGCAGGACTCCCAGAGTTCATCAAGATTATTTGGATTCATATTCTATGCCTCCTCCTTCATCTTCTCCCAGACATACTCTAAAATGTTCATATCTGGTGACTAGGCTGGCCAATCCTGGAGCACCTTGACCTTCTTTGGTTTCAGGAACTTTGATGTATGAGGAGGAGTGCTATCCTGTTGATGAATTTGTCCTCTCCTGTAGTTTGCAATGTAATGGGCAGCACAAATGTCTTGATACCTCAGGCCGTTGATGTTGCCATCTACTCTGCAGATGTCTTGATCCATACTAAATACATCCATACTGAATGTAACCCCAAATTCCTTAATCAAACTTGACCGATTTCTCTGATTTCTCTGACTGATTCCTTCATTCTGACTGCATTCTCTCTGTAATCAAAACTTTTCAAAAGTGCACTGGAAAACTACAGATAATTAAATGGACACAATTTTGACAGGGATTTTCAGGGATGACATTTTGAGTTATATTATAGTGTATTATTATATATTTTGTTTCATTCGTTTATTTTCCTTCTGCTTAGTCTCTTATTTATCAGGGGTCACCACAGAAGAATGAACTGCCAACTATTCCAGCATATGTTTTACGCAGTGGATGCCCTTTCAGCCGCAACCCAGTATTGAGAAATAAACCGTTACATACAGAGTCAAATTCTGACACAAGCTGAAATTCTGAAACCGATGTATAAACTAAAGCATCAACCAACATGCTAATATATCTTTAGTTTACATAGCAGATTTAGTATTGCTGAATAAATGTGTTGTTCATTGGTCGTGTTATCAAATCCATGAACAAATGCGTTAGTGTATGTGTAAGGAAACATGGACTAATTGAGCTGTTAATAAAAGATTCATTAGAATATCATAAATTCAATGAATATTATGTAAGGCTGAGTTGTTGTTCACTATTAAATCATGTTAACTAATGTATTATTTAACATGTTAATATATGTTTAACTAACATTAGCAAAGATTAAGCAATGATCTTAACAGATGTGTTGTCCACTGTTAATTCATGTTAACTAATGTATTAACTACTATTAACTGTAGCTACCCGCCGGTTATTAAACAGTCCACTCTTGCCAAATTCTGATGTCCATGTGTTTTACTCATTGACACTGTGAAAACTAAAAGATAAACAAACAAACCAAATGTTTCACACAAACACAATCCAAAGGACATCAAACTAAACAAATAATATACAAACAATGTTTCGTTTACCGTGTTGGACTAATAACCAGCAGTAGATTTATCAGGAGCGTTTAACAGGTGCCTGCATTGAGATCTCACTATGCTGTCCATACAAACTCTTACAGGTTAAATCAATCAAGAAGGATCATGTGACCTTTGACTCAAGCCAACCGGAAACCAGGAAATTTATAACATAAACAAAACCAATACTCTGAAACACAAAAACAATTAACAACCAAAAATACAAGCTGACTGATCAGCGTCAGCTACATTAACTAATATACTTATTGTAAAGTGTTACCGTCATAGTTTTTAAAAAGCCACAGTTGTTAAATACGCTCAAAAAACATGCTGAACACATTTCTAGAGATTTGTTTTGGGTTAAAACTTGATTGTTTTATGTTCAATCCACTTCATATTGTTAAGTTACCTTAATCGATTTGTGTTGGGACATCATGAATGATTTTTTACAGTGTAATTTGCCACATTTTTTAATAGAATTAAACTGAGAAAGCTGTGTATAAATATTTAAAAACAAATGCAGTACAACCATTGTTTAACCCTAAAAAATCTAAAGTAAATATATAATTTTCACTCCAAAGAATGTTTTTACTGCTTAAACTAATTTAAAATGAGCTGGAAAGTTGGTGCCAGTGGTGTAGTGGTTAGTGCGTCGACAGGTGCTCACGGTGACCTGAGTTTGATTCTGCCTTGTGGTCCAATGCCAATCCTTCCCCTCTCTCTGCTCCCCATGGTCCTCCTTAACATTTTGGTAGTTGCTAAGACAGCCCAGTCTGTTGACATGTGACCTAAGAGTGAGAAAAGTCTCTCACAAGCTGAATCACCGAATCAGCATGTGAATTTCTGTGAATTTCGGAATTTGCGCCACTGGTGCTGTGACAAGGACGCAAGAAGCACCAAGGGGTACATCAAAGTCACGTACCAAAGACTATAGGCTAGACTTCTTACATGGACTTTGGTCACACCATCTCTAATAATTAAATTCTAAACTGCTTTGAGCGACTGTCTGCGATGTTAGGCGTTTAATCTTGTTGTTAGGAAATCCACACATACACAAACACTCTCTCTCACACACACACACACAGACAACGCGGGCAGTACAGTGAGCTCACCCGGTAAGCAACTCCCTTCAGAGTCATCAACTCGCACGGTCGCGTTCATCAAATTTGCTTAAACTAAGCGTTCTAAAGTATAGTTGTACTTTAAAAACAAGGATTCTGACACAATAACGGGAAGCAGTCGCTTTACAGAAGTTGCGTGTAGAGGGGAAACACGTCAAACTTAATGAAACATTTGAGGGTGCTTGGAATCAACTTAGAGAGGAATGGGCTGTCTTTGACAGCTTGCGACATCAT
Organism: Danio albolineatus; assembly: GCA_903798035.1. NCBI lineage: Eukaryota > Metazoa > Chordata > Actinopteri > Cypriniformes > Danionidae > Danio > Danio albolineatus. Next base: position 3,697,476 of record CAIGQQ010038083.1, read on the forward strand.
CTGGCACTTTCACTGAGTACATTTATGGATCCATATTATCCATATTATCCTTTATCCATATTCCTTTGCTCATTAAACACACGCAGGGCCGGAGCAAGCTGAACTGGTGCTCTAGGCGAACGGTGATCACGCCGCCCTCAACCCGAAAGTGAAAAAGAAAGTGACCGGTTCGTGGATGAACGTGAGGAGCGGGAGGAAGGGGGTACGTGTCATGGATTAAAGTGAGGACCGGGGGGTTCGCTCACTATTCTGCCGCCCTTGTCGGCCGCCTAGGTCGCCTCTGTGGACGCGCCGGCCCTATAAACACACGTCGGCCACAACAGGAAATTAAAAAAACCTGCCACTGCGTTAAATGCGTTAATTTTTTTATGCGTTAAATATTTCAAATTAATCGGCATGCGTTAACGCGCTAATTTTGACAGCCCTAATATATATATATAAAAAAGAGCTGGAAAAACACAAATCTTGAGCTTTTTGGGCAGCTAACTTGTTTTATGTTCAATCAACTTAAAACTGTAGAAAAGATTTTGTTAAATTAATCAATTTGCATTGGGATGACATGAAGGGATTCTGTGGAACCCAGCATTTTTTTATTGTTCTTGGTTGTATGGTTCCAAAAATACATATATCATTTCTTCTCACTATGTCCTTCAATTCAGTGTTCTCAGACAGGGAAGGTTTTATCAGGGCAGGTCATCAGCATTTGAACCACAATGGCAACATAAATCAGCTCATTCTTCATTCCTTTTTGCTCCTCTGCTGGAGTAATTCAGACATCCGCTCACATGCATCAGTCACGTGGAGGGAGGCTGGTGTTTGTGGCTCCAGTGTTTTGGGACTATTGTGTGTGTGTGTGTGGGATCTGTAGTACATCTGGAGCTGTGGCCACATCATGGAGCCCGGCGCCAGAGCTCTCCTCCATCTGCACTTCCCTCACTGTTTTCTGCACTCACAAATGCTCCACATGCAGAACTGTTTCCATGCAATAACACAAGTTTGTTGGCAAGTTTGGAGTGGTGTAATGTCACTTGAGTGAATATAAAATGAGTAGATAAGTGTAGGCTTAATTCACAATTACAGAGACTTTAGAATAGCCAATACCTTCTAAATATGTGATGTATATGTTTTTCTTTTTCTTTTTAAAATGTTGAAAGTTACTATTATTTTTTTATTATTATTGTTCAGAACTGCTGTGAAAACTAAATATTATTAAATACACCCTAAAGAATATTTTTGATGGTTGTTGAAACTACGTATTTAAAATGAGCTAAAACTGTCGGCAACAGTGGTGTAGTGGTTAGTGCATTGACACATGCACTCCAGTGCTTGCAGTGACCCAAGTTTAATTCCACCTTGTGGTCCTATGCCGATCCTTCCCCGCTTTCCTGTCAATTCTCTCTACTGTCCTGTCTAATAAAGGTTAAAACCCTGAAATAAAAAAAGAGCTGAAACAACAGAATTCTTGATATTTTCTCTGGCGACTTAATAGTTTGGTAACACTTTATTTCGATGGTCCATTTGTGTATTAGTAGACTGTCTATTTAATATCTGTTGATACTGACATTCAACAGACATTTAACTGACTATTAGAAACTTTGCAAGTACATGTCAACTTACACTAACCCTAACCCTAACCCTAACCCTAACCCCAACCTAACAGTCTACTTATGATCTAATGAGAATTAGTTGCAATGTAACTTAAATTCAACAAACGGTCCATCAAAATAAAGTGTGACCAATAGTTTTATGTTTAATCAACTTAAAATTCATTCATTAATTAATTCATTTTCCTCCGGCTTAGCCCCTTATTTATCAGGGGTCACCACAGCGCAATGAACCGCAAACTATTCCAGCATATGTTTCACGCAGCCTTCCAGCCACAACCCAGTACTGGGAAACGCACATGCACTCTTATATTCACACACACACACATTCATGCACAGGGCCGATTTAATTTATCCAATTCACCTATAGCCAGGGGTGGATTTAAACAATAAGCAAGGTACAGTAAGCGGCCGCTTAGGCCCCCAGGAAATCTGAGGGCCCCCCAACAAATACCTAGAAGTATATATTATACCTATAATTTATATATAACATAATTTTCTACCATATTTTGTATGACAAGTGTCTAAAGAAATAAAAGTTGAATGATTATTACTTCTGCGCAAATGTGTCCCCCACCCTCAATCATGGAGCAGTCAAGCAGACAAATTAGGTAAAGATTTAGTGTTAAAACGAATTAGTTTATATATTATTTTAGTTGTGAAATTATTTTAAGAAAATAAATAATTTAAAAAGTTTGACAAGATGCTTTACATGTTGTTATTATTATTTTGCATTAAGACCAAATATAGAATAGGAGATTTGAGTGATCACAAAAAAACAGCAAAATAAACCTATTAAGAATAAATAAAAGTACAAAATTTGGGCCCCATGGCTGGAATTGCTTAGGATCACTAAATCCGTCCCTGCCTATACTGTGTGTCTTTAGACTGTGGGGGAAACCGGAACAGGGTGCGAACTATAAGGGAACTAGGGACACACACACTCGGCTCTCCTAAATAAGGCATGGGCTCCCCTGAAAACATGATTTGTGAAATTTTTAAAAATACTCACCATGTGTTACTTTGGGGGCCACGGTGGCGCAGTGGGTAGCATGATCGCTAACAGCAAGAAGGTCGCTGGTTCGAGCCTTGGCTGGGTCAGTTGGTATTTCTGTGTGGAGTTTGCATGTTCTCCCCATGGTCTCGTGGGTTTCCTCCGGGTGCTCCGGTTTCCCCCACAATTCCAAAGACATGCGGTATAGGTGAATTGGTATAGGCTAAATTGTCCATAGTGTGAGTGTGTATGGATGTTTCCCAGAGATGGATCACTTAAAAAAAAGAGAACTACACATGCTATTCTTGTCATGAGCATCAAGTTGTGGGGGCGCTGAGGAGCAAAGTCCAGTCATGTCACGACAGCCAGATGCTTTCATATGGACACTGAGACACTGCTTATTCATTTCCCTAAACAAATGATGTGACGTTGTGTTTCGTTTTATTTGCTTCATACAGTATGCCAATACAATGTACTTTTTTAAACACTGTGCCATTGCTGCTGTGTTTTATAGCGTACATCATTGAGGTAAGGGACTCTCAAGATCAAAGCGACACCCCCACCAGGTTACAAAACAGTGGGCTCCCCCAAAGGCCACGGTATAATTCAAACACTGACCGAGAGTGAACCCACACCAATATGGGGAGAACATGCACACTCCACACAGAAATGCCAACTGGCCCAGCTGGGACTTGAACCAGCAACCTTCTTGTGGTTGAGGTGACAGTGCTAACCACTGAGCCACCGTGCCATCCAACATAAAATTGTAAAAACCATTAAGCCAACTTAATCAATTTGCATTGGGGTCACATGAAGGGACTGTATGAAACCCAGCATCCTTTACAACGGGGGTGCTCAACCCTGCTCCTGGAGATCGTCCTTCCTGCTGAATTCAGCTCCTACCCTGATCAAACACACCTGAACCAATTAATTAGGACCTGAACAGCACTACATAATTACAGGCAGGTGTGTTTGATATGGGTTGCAACTGAAATCTGCAGGATGGTCGATCTCCAGGAGCAGGGTTGATCACACCTGCTTTACAGTGTAGAGTAATAATCTAGCCAGTGACATTATGTCAAGTGAATAAAAGTCAATAAAACAATCTGATTTTTTGACATATTATGTTAGTTTAGAGATCATAAAGTTTAGATTTTGTTGTCATTTGGACTTTTATTAAATTATAGCAATTTCTGATCATTTGGACCTTATTATTTGTCATAATTTTGGCTTCTTATGTGGCATAAATGGGTTGCATAATACAATAACATTTTATTATTGTATTAAAATGTTCTTTTGCCAATTTATTATGTTATTTTGGCATTTTATTTGTATTGTTTATGAAAAAAAAGGTTTGAGTCTACACATTTGCTTACTACAGTCATATGCAACTGAGTTTTTACTTGAAATTAGGATAAAAATGAATAGGATTAAGACTCACACACAGTACATTAAATGTGAAAAGCAATATGTGATTACTTTCTACTTCATTGTTTCCATGAAACTACATTTTACAGTTGTTAAATCTAGACTAAAAGGATATTAAACTCCCCTCCCCCATTCCCCTACCCTCTCCAAAAAAATCTCAATATAAATTAAAAGTAATAAGTAGAACCTTTCTATAATATTTGACAAACCACATTTACTCTGAGCCAGGCGCACATGCCTGCTAATTGTTCACAAGTTTATAAATCAATCTTGACTGAATTTTTAGGAACAGATCCAGTGCGTCTGTTTCAAATTAAATGCTGTCCACGTGTTTCTGAAGAATTAGTTGGATCTGCGAGAAATCCAAAGACAGCCAATCCCACACCATTGTCTTGAGTGACAGACTCAAACCTCCGGCTTTTACTTTGGGAGCTTTGATTACAGTTCATTTGCCTGCTCCACAGACATAATGTGATTTTGAGAGGGACTGTAATCATCGTCATGAAAAACTGGGCCAAGATTTCCATGTAGAGCAGAAATGAGGAGAAGAACAGTAAAAGTACTTCAGAATAGGTTTTTAGTATTTTTAGTCTGTTTTAGAAAGTTCTTCCCCTCATGTATAAAATTTAAATATCCTGATACAATTGTCCCGTACTGTATGCCAATTTTTGCCACCAAAAATAATACTGTAATAAAATAATTTGCAAAAAATGCAACAAATATGACCAATAAACAAATCAAGTGATTCTTTGGTAAATAAATTTGCCAAATTCTTGAGATGTTGAAATAAACACAATTGTTGTATTTATGACATAGTAACTATTCTCATAATTTTTTATTAGTACAGCAAATTCCAAATAAATTCATGCCAAGTTTAGGAGACAAAAGTTAAAATTGACATAAAATGTAATATTTGTGACAAACAAATCGAAGAAATTAAAATTCGGATGATAGTTAATGAAATAAAAGGTCAAAATAATAAAAAGCTAAGTGATACAAGATGTAAAGTCAAAATTGGCATAATTATGACAAGTAAAAATTCTAATATAAGCTAATATTACAACATAAATAGTAGAAATAATGACAATCATATTTATGAGATTGAATTAACATAAATTGCCATAATCATGACAAGAACCCCATTCTCATAATAAAATTATTCTGAAATAAAAAGCCTACAAAATGGCATACTAAATCATATGTAATTATATCATATGTAAAGGGCACCACGGTGGTGTAAGGAGTGGCACAAACGCCAAGACAGCAAGAAGGTCGCTGGTTCGAGCCTCGACTGGGTCAGCTGGCATTTCTGTGTGGAGTTTGCATGTTCTCCCCGTGGTCACGTGGGTTTTCTCCGGGTGCTCCGGTTTCCCCCACAGTCCAAAGACATGTGGTACAGGTGAATTGGATAGGCTAAATTGTCCGTAGTGTATGTGTGTGAATGAGTGTGTTTAAATGTTTCCCAGTGATGGGTTGCAGCTTGAAAGGCATCTGCTGCATAAAACATGTTGGATAAGTTGCTGGTTCATTCCGCTGTGGCGACCCCAGATTAATAAAGGGACTAAGCTGAAAAGAAAATGAATAAATGAATGAATTATATGTAAAAACTTCTAAATAATGAATCATTAATAATTATGACACCAAAAATATTAACAAAAGCCACATTTATGAGATTGCTGCATGTGTTTAGCTGCAGAAACAGCCAAACCCCTAGAGTTTATGATATGGAAAAACATACCCACGCCAAAAAGAGGAACCTCTTTGAACAAGAGACAGAAACTCTGATCTCAGAGGTTTAGACTAACTTGTGCTATTTGGCAGCTTAAAAAGCAGAAGAAAAGGAAGAAAAATCCAATTTGGAGCCAGATCTGTCCAGAAAAAACAAACAAACAAACAAACAAACAAACAAAAACATTGTCAAAACATTCCATGTGACTTCAGCACCAAAACAACTTAACAACTTATGTGCAGCACAACACTGTAAAAAAAAACTTATTTTATTATTATTATTATCATTATTATTATTATTATCATTATTATTATTATTAATAATAATAATAATGCATTTTATTCGTGATGCACTTTTTTGTTTTTTACTCAAAGTGCTGCAAGAAATACAATAACAAATGAAAAAATAAAAAAATAAAAAATGAGGGTCTTCCCCTACACATCAGGTCATCAGGGTGTGTCCATAGGCAATATGATGTATTGCCATTAGATTCACCTGCCCAACACACAAACACTGTATTGCCAATATTTAATGTACACTTTGGTCTGATGAAAAAGACATTGGTGAACAAAGTGTTCTTGAAACTTCATAGGATCAAAGCTGAAATACGGAAATCACATGGAAGGTTCTGAGAATGATTTTTGCTCTCGAATTTCATCTAAAACATCTTAATTTGTTCTCTGAAAATAAAAGAAGGTCTCAGTGGATTGTAACAAGCAGAGAGTGAATTAAAAAAATAAAATGAAAATGTACTTTTTTGGGTAACTAACCCTTTAGATGTGTTATTTCAAACAATTAAATTGTCATACAATGAGGCATATTTAATATTTTAAAAAGTTTGATGTGGTAATATTAATTTAATGAATAATGACAAATTGCAACAAAACCTCATTTTCTTGGTGTTGTATATACCTACCGTTCATCTGATGAATTCCAAGTTTTGCAGTGAAGGGTCAATACGTCAACAAATTTAGGAGACGAAAGTTCAAACTTACATAAAATAAAATTGCAATGACAAAAAGTTTTTAACCACGTTAAAGATTTTACCCTTTAAAACCCTTTAGCCATATTATTTCAAACAATTAAATTTTCAAGCAATAAGGCATATTTAATATTGCCGGCAGCTAGCTCTCTGCAACTCTCACATGGTCGCCCACTGAATTTAAGCAGGGCTGTGCCTGGTCAGTACCTGGATGGGAGACCACATGGGAAAGCCAGGTTGCTCCTGGAAGTGGTGTTAGCGAGGCCAACAGGGGGTGCTCAACCTGCGGTCTGTGTGAGTCCTAACGCCCCAGTATAGTGAAGAGGACTCTATACTGCTCAGTGAGCGCTGTCTTTCGGATGAGATGTTAAACTCTGACTCTGACGTCCTGACTCTGTGGTTGATAAAAATGCCAGGATGTTCTTCGAAAAAGAGTAGGGGTTTAACCCTGGCATCCTGGCCAGATCTTTACATTGGCGTTTGTTATTATTATTGTTAATTATTAATATTTGAAAAAGATTGATGTAATTATGTATTATTCATTTAATTAAAAATCACAAATTGCACCAAAACCTCAAGTTTAGTCATAGCCACCGTTCATGTGCATTTTAATAAATTCCAAGTTTTGCATTGAAGCGTCAACATGGCAACTTTTCTGTCGTACATTCATTTAATAAATTAAACCCATTGTAATTATTAACTGCAATCCTCCTTATGTTGGCAGGGCTCAATTTCCATGTAAAGCAGAAATGCTGAGAATTTTAAAAGCACTTCTGACACATTCTTAGTGTCAGCTCATAAATGTGACCAGCAAATCCAAACCAAGAAGTAGTTACCGAATACTCAGTGGGGCAAAGAGGAAATAGCTGGAATGTGAAGAAAAAAAGCCACAAGGGGAGAGTAAATTACATTGTAGAGCAATCCAGACTTTTGCAACCGTCCCACAGGATGAGCACATTTAACAGACACCCATGCCATGATGAGGGGGAACACCCCCATGCTAATCTGAGCTGCTCTGTGGCTGTAAATTACTGCCCTTCAGTGGTCCTCTGCTCCCTTTATAGGATTTTCGATTGGGCTGAGAAAGGCCGGATGGAGTTTAGCAAGCTCTATGGTGTGTGTGTGTGTGTGTTGGGTGGGGGTGTGGACGGGGGTTATGCCACGTTTTGGCCCCATGTCTGTGGCTCAGGAGGAAACCCTCCATCACCAGTGTGCTTTTACTGCTGCCGTGCCTCAATGCACAGTGTCAGATTTCAACACATGGAGCACATTATCCCTGTGCTGACACTAACTTCTGTGCCCAGTTATGCCCCTCTAACCCTTTTTTGTGTCATTTGAGGCTTTGCATTGTTTTCTGTGCAAACAAAGAGTAAATTGAATGTTTTGGGTTGCAGGAAAGGGCAAAGGTTTACTGGTGACAGACAGTGGTTGCAGACAGTAAAGTTGGTCAACACACAGCGACCGGGACAGTAATTTGCAATAATGGGAATTCCTTTTGCTTAAAGGGAGTGTCTTGTTTCAAATGTGGCAGCACTGGGACTTTTGTACACAGTATGCATGAGCCAGAAATGCATGTCTTGTAGGGATTGTTTACAAAGAAATGAACATTTGTTGTTGATTTACCATCAGGCCATCCAAGATGTTAATGATTTTTTTTTTCTTCTCTTCTTTTGTATGTCTGACATTAAACAGGATTTTAGTTAAAATGGAGCACATTTACAGTTTGTAACACAAGCTTCCTGTCACGTAATCATCTCAGAATACCTATCCATTGGCATTTATACTGTATAACTATATTATTACAGTAAAAGGTGAATGGTAATAGGAACCTATGGGTTAACGCCTTACTCAAAAGTCAACAAAAGAGATTTATGATCTCAGTAACTCTACACTTTTGTTACAGTAAGCCAGATTTTTAAAGGTGACATGTAATCCATGTGCCTGTGGTGTCAGGAGACAAAACTGCAAGAATAATATTTTCAGATGTTTTTTTTAAATGTATTTATTTTTTCATATATGAAATGACCTCATCTACCATTGTCTGGTTAAAGAGTCAGTCGTGTAAATGGAATGGTAGACAGCCCATTATATAGTTATACTGTATATAGAGACAGACAAATAGACACACTGATTGAATAAATGAACAACACGATATATGTCAGTTTCCAAATATCAACATCAGCCGTTAAGTTTTTCTGTTTCGCCGATGTTTGAGGTAGAACTTTTATTCTTACAGCGTAGCAAATGTTTATTTTTGCAATATATTTATAGAAGACAGAAAACTGATATACTGTACAGACAGACATATCGATGTTAACAAATGGATATAAAGACAGATAGAAATCCCAAAATAGAGACAGACAGATAAATAGAAAAAAAAATCAATAGACTGACAGATTCTAAAATATACATATTTAGACAGTTAAAAATATATATATATTTCAGCAAATAGAAAAAACAATATATACACAGACAGACAGCTAGAAAAACTCAATTTTGACAGACAGATAGAAAAAAATACACAGACAGACTGATAACTAGAAAGAAAACTATGTTTAGACAGACAGATAGATGGAAAATACTGTATTTAGACAGACCAGAATATATATATATATATATATATATACTGTCGTGTAGACAGCCCAT
>CAIGQQ010038083.1:3721858-3740137 GCA_903798035.1 Danio albolineatus
TATATATATATATATATATATGTGTGTGGCATCGCAGTCAGCCCCTGATGGGAGTTGATTTGACCCAAGGAGCTGGGTTGATGTGTCTGTGTGGTGCTAGGGTTGCATTGATTCAAGTCTTAGAAGTTATTACCCAGAAAATAACCCAAGTTTGGGTTACATAGCAAAACTACCCAAGACTCTGAAAATAACCCCCAAAAATTACCCAAATGCCTCAACTCAACATTTGGGTAGAAAAAATAACCCCGGATTTTTAGTGTGCATATGTGACACAGATCGGATCTGTTCTATGACCGTGTAAACACTAAAAAACGCATGCATTCAGATATTCAGAGATCAGTTTTTCAGGCCTCCTTCATATGTGGAAATCAATCAGATATTAATCGGATATGTGACAATGTGACTGTTAGGTAAACAGGCAGATCGTATTTATTGAGGCATTCTGTTTTGTACGTCATTAAACTTGCGACAATGTGGTACTTCTCCACAGTTTAATGATGTAGAAGGAAGAACATGTGTGGAGACGCGGATGCGGAAAACAACAACAGAGGAAACATGGAGGAGGAAAGAGGTCAGTGGTCGACGGCAGTTACCTGCCCAGTGGGGAGATGAGTCTGTGGAGAACACCATATATTAACCATAGGCGCAATATGGTTTATTGTAAATAATAAAACCCTAACCGCATATTTCACAGAACTAAAAGCAAGACAATTTCTTTCATCGTGGCTAGTGTGGCGCAGATGCTAGAATGCGCCGTTACGCATACAATTGTAAATTGTATGGCAAGTGTAAACACAAGAATCGGATATGGGTCACAATTTAAAGAACGTGTAAACGAACAGACAAAAAAAAAATCAGATATAGGCAACAAATCGGAACTGGACATCAAGACCTGACAGTGTAAACGAGGCCTATGATTTGTTCATCCCCCAATAAGAGCTATGGTTAGGGTGTTTGGGGATACGGCTTATTTTAAAAAAACGTACATTTGCATACAAACGAAATCACATAAATACCAACGCAATCTCACAGAAATTCATCACTTTTTGATTTAGTGGTTAATTTGTATTATTTGAGCGATCTCATTTGTAGATTTCACTACGATTTGCTCATCCCCCTACGAGAAGTAGGGTTAGGGGTGGGGTTTGGGGGCACGGCTCCTTTTAAAAATCATGCGTTTTCATACGAATGAAATCACATGTAAATGAGCGATCTCATTTGTAGATTTCACTACAATTTGCTCATCTCCCAGTGAGGGCTAGGGTTATGGGGTAGGCTTTGTGGTCATGACTCCTTTTAAAAGTTATACATTTTCATACTAAAGAAATCGCATGAATACCAACACAATCTCATGGAAATTCGTAACTTTTTGATATAGTGGCTAATTCTTACTCGTTTACATCTGAGTGATCTCATTTGTAGATTTCACTACGATTTCCTATTCTCCCAATGAGAGCAAGAGCTGGGGGTGGGGTTTGGGGATACGCCTCCTTTTTAAAATCTTACATTTTCATGCAAATGAAATCACATGAACTAATGCAATCTCATGGAAATTCATAACTTTTTGATATGTGAAGCTTATTTATAAATTAATTTCGACCGGATCACGTGCTGGCCCAGAGTCAAGCTTATACACAATCCACCAATCAGACATACCCATCTTAGTATAAATAACCAAAGCATCTTACCTTAGTCATCTTCGTCTTGAAGAATCTCTATAGGGCAGCACAGCGGCCCAGTGGCTAGCACTGTTGCCTCACAGCAAGAATGCCTCTGGTTCGGGCCTCTACCCAGAGTTCATGTTCTCCCCGTGCTCGCATGGGTTTTCCCCGGGTCCTTCGGTTTCCTCCCACAGTCTAAAACATGACACATATCTAAATTGACTAAAACAAACCAGCACCATACCCAAATTCCACCAGCAGCATACCCTCATAGCAATTTATAAGCAGCAGGAGGGTGGGGGTTCTCGAGATCTACCTGAGCTCAAACTCCCCTCTCACCCTGCATCTTATGAGCTCAGGAATCTCTCCCAGGACAGCATGCCAAACTAGCTTTATTATCAATCATCAGCTAAGTGTGAACTCTTGAAAGTGGCTAATTCGTATTCATTTGAGTGATTTTATTTGTAAATTCCACTGCGATTTGCTCACCCACCAATGAAGGGTAAGGTTGGGGGTGAGGCTTTGGGGCACAGCTCCTATATTTTCATACTAAAGAAATAACAGAATAATGAATTATAATAATAATATATTTGAATTTGTTCATAGTGACAATACGTAAATTAGTTACATCTCCTAGTGAGATTGCGCTTTAGTGTCTTATGGTAACCAGAAATAAAAATGAAATAAAAAATGTGCATTGCAGTCCATATGTGTTGTGCTATTGTATTAGTGATGTGATGAGGCGCTGGGCTCTGTGCCTCAGGAGTGTTTGGAGGAGCTTTAGGTATGTGCTCAAGGAGGTGCGTGTGCTGCCAAGTCTGCCAGTCGGGCCAATGCATTCACTCAGACCCATCAGGTCTGCGCCAACAGCACTTGGCAAGAGCACAGGCTCCTTGCATAGTCCAAACTGAACCCATTTCTGCTTTAGATAACTGATTAAAGCCTACCAGCTAGGGATGCTGCACTATGAACTAAGATGTTTGCTTGCTTTTCACTGTATGATCTCTTTTTTAAATAGTCAAACCCAAAAGACTTAAAGTTACGTTTATTCAACAAAAAGTTTTTTTTGACCTGAAATGACACAGGCTTCTCCAAAAAGAGAACGCACAGCACAAGAGGCATTATTTACATTTTAAAGGACCACAAAACCCCTTTGTCTCAGCAGGGTGTTTTCGCACCTCTAGTTTGGAAAAAGTCAGGATAGTGGGTGTGTCCAGCTCTGTTTAGGGAGTGTAAGGGGAGGGAAAGAAGGGAGGTTTTGCATAAAAATGGGAGTTTCCATTTGGGCACGCGCTGATTTTCACAGAGGCAAAACAAACACACAGACGCAGAGGAGAAAGACAGTGACTGTGTTTACATAGACATCAGTAATCAAATTATTTGCCAAATTATTAATTTAGTGACTTTAATTGCAGTTTGGCACTTTCACTTTTACTCAGGAACATTTTCTGCATGCCCCCGTGACAAACGAGATATTAGATGCAAGGAGCTGCTGGAAGAGTGCAGATTTAATGGAATGTTTGATACCGCAAGGCGAATGCTAGAAAAAAAAACTCAGCATTTCTCGGTAACTTAGATGCACTTGGTAGTTAGCGTCAGATAGGCATGTGTGTATAGACTATCGTGTCAGAAAATGTGGCAAAAATTCTACACGACGGTAATAGTTTTATTAAGGTGTTTACATGTTTACACTCGGAGAGCAGCATTTACAGCGGATCTTTCAGTCCATAATGTTGTAGTGATATTAACATACTGTAAACTTAGTAACTAAATCACTTTGACTAAGGTATGTCTTTAAAAACAGAATACTGCTGACGATACTAACTAACTTTGCCATCTGAATAAACAAACAAAGAACACTGATCACTTACTTACCAAATCTGTAGAGACAAGACAATCACCACCAACTTGAACTGCGTCTTTTTTAAAAGGAGACAAGCAGCAAATCCAGATTTCACCGTTTCCAGATGCCAAAATCTCTCGGGTAAAAAATGTTCTTTACAAACGCATGTTGCGTGGACTGTAGTCCACATGTGAGTCCAGCTGCGCTCTCATAGCGGGAAATGAAAACAAAACCTTCGTTGTAGCACATAAACACAACACTGGTGACATTTGTCTCCAAACAATTCTTGTTTTTCCACTTGTTTTGGCAACACAACGTGGCGTCTCTCTGCTGTCTGAACACTGTAACAGGTAAAAACAGTCTTCAAAGCTATTTTGCATATTAATAAAGTTGCACCACATTCAGAAGAGTGCGCTGATTGGTTTGAACCAAGTCTATCTCATGATTTAATGCTGCACACTCAGAGACGTCACAATGTACTCGCTCGTACAGACATCCCTTCTCCACACTGGAATACATGCAAGGATCTAATTGCGTGACGTAGCTTCAAAAATTGGTTTCAAACAGGAATAACTTATTTGCTCCAAATAGCGCAAAAACAACCAATTTCCACTTTTTAGTGAAATATATGTGTCCTAATAGTGTTTATAGCAGCGTGGGACACATATATGACTGTCAACATGTAAAAAAATGTGTGTATGGTGTTTCGTCACCCTTTAACAAAAAGTCAGAATTAACCAGGGGTTTGAATAATTTTGGGCTTGACTGTATTTATTTACTCACCAGTGACTTTATGGGCGATATGGACTTATATGACAATATATATGAAACTGCACAATTTTTCTAGTATTATTGCAATAATGATATTAATGATAATAATTTATGTATGCACTGAGAGACAAAAAAGTTCCTGTATATTTAAAGAAACCTGGTATTTTTTAAATTTCTAATTTTTATGATTTACAATAAAATAGAACAGAGGTCTTCAATACTGCTCCTAGATATACTATTATCCAGCAGAACTTAGCTTTAACCATAAACAAACACAATGAATTAGCTAATCAAGCTTATCAGGATTATATAAAGCACAGAAGCAGATGTGCTAAATCAGGTTGGAAATAAACTTTACAAGACAATGGGTCTCTTGGAGCAGAGTTCAAGACCTCTGATATAGAGTTGTGATCTGTATCACAGTTATAGAGTTGTGTAGACTTTAATGAGTTATAGTTGAGTTGTGAAACTAATGTAACTGTAATGCAATTTAAGTTTCATTTAGCTAGCGGGTGCCATTATGCATAGACTGCACATTTGCATTACAGATGAAAAGATGTCAGCTATCGATGATGGAAATGGTTAAAGGGGTCAAACATGACCATTAACAAACACTTGTGGCAGTAAATTAGTTATTTTAAACACTTAAAGGGAATTATAGAGTGAAAGAATGTAATTATTTATAAGCAAATTAGTATCTCACATATATGCAGTAAATATGACATTTAGGAAAAAACTATTGGTAACTGTTGCAAAATACACATGCAATAAAACTAGTGACATACTGAGGCTGAAAATCAACATTTTGTGAAGGTCAAGAGCTGTGACTCTTATTTGAAAAAGACAAACTCATCTCTAAATCAGAAATGCAGCACGGAATGACTTAGCATGCTTGAAACTGATTTGAGTTTGAGCATTGTGATGTCAACTGTACAGACGGCCCTCAGGGTCAGTGAGGCTGGAGTGTGAACAGTACATGTTACTCACTCATTACCAAGCAGAAAATCTGTGCGCCTTAATATAAGCCAACAAGTGAGTCATAGTGTGTGTGTTCTGTATGTGTTTGCTTCCTATAGTCACTGAGAGAGTGAACTTGGTCACCCTTTAATCCTATAAGCATTATAATGTAAAAATGGAGGTGAAGCCACATGATTGTTATTGTCATTTGAGACCAAGCAGAAATTAAAACGAATTAATCTCTAACCAACTGAGTCAGTCAGGTTAGCAAACTCAAAGATTAAGTTATAACTTTAAAATAAGAATTTGTCCTACACAAACGCTGCAGTTTAATTAAAAAACCGATTAAATTATAACCCATGCAACTTGATTTTATAGACATCTCAAATATAAAACACTGCTTCATGGAACTTTTAAGGATTTTGCAAATAATTAGTTTTGAACCTGTGATTTGGAGTCTGTGTCAAACTGTCAAAATCAGAAAGGTTTCAAAATCTCAGAGTTTCACATTTTCAGTAAACAAGGCTTTATTAAGTCATAACTCTATCAAAACATTCTGAAATATTAAAGGCGTCCTATTTTGACGCAGCATTGCTTTTTGAGCTTGAAAATGATCTGCAAAGTTACAAAGCACAAAAATAACTCCATAGAGAGTTCTTCTGTAAATCAGTAAATATTGTTTCTGAACTCCTTCAAACACCCTGATTGAATCCTGAGTTTTCTTATGTTATTTCCTGAGTTGAAATAATTTTTGCTCATGAGGACGAGGTCTGCTTAAGCTGTGTTCTTGATGGTGTCCAGAAGATGCTGTTTTACCATTGATCACTTTTTCAACATTTTTACATTCATAAACATAACAAACATTATATGTACTTGTGTGCTAATAGTAGAACCTTGTGTGTATTTGACAACTGATTCAAAACATAACTTAGATTTAGTCTTTATGAGACGAATCCCCTCACCAAGTCACCAAGGATTTCCCAGAGATTTTCAATCAGGTTTGGATCAGGACTCTGGGCTGCCATTTCATTATTTCAGTAATTTCAGCTTCAAGGAACTGTTACCCATATTGGTGTTTGATGGAGATCATCTTTCTGCATAACAAATTGCTGGCTTTTATCACAAAAGTTAACATATGAACATTTCTCTGCTCATTATAGGCAGTGATCTGAATGACAAGCATAAGCTAGGCTCTTTTAACCAGTGTCAATAACTACCTTTGTGCTCAGCGTCAGCCAGAAAACAGTCCTCGCTAAACACACTCGCTCAGCCAATCCACTGCTGATGTGCTGCATCGACCCAGAAGCGTTCATAACTACTTCAGGAGTTAATTAATTTACATAAGAAATTTTCAATCAGGGCGCCACGGTGGCATAGTGGGTAGCACGTTCGCCTTACAGCAAGAAGGTCACTGGCTCGAGCCTCGGCTGGGTCAGTTGCCATTTCTGTGTGGAGTTTGCATGTTCTCCTCTGGGTGCTCCGGTTTCTCCCGCAAGTTCAAAGACGTGGTATAGGTGAAATGGGTAGGCTTGTTCATAGTGTATGAGTGTGTATGGATGTTTCCCTGTGATGGGTTGCAGCTGTAAGGGCATCCGCTGCATAAAACATATGCTGGATAAGTTGGCGGTTCATTCCACTGTGGCAACCCCAGATTAATAAAGGGACTAAGCCGAAAAGAAAATGAATGAATGAATGAATGAATGAATTTTCAATCAGGTTTGGGTCAGGACTCTAGGCTGCCATTTCATTATCTCAGTATTTTCAGCTCCAAGAAACTTTTTTACTCGTTCGACGGAGAACATCTTTCTGCATGAAAATTGCTGGCTTATTAGATGATGAACGCAGTGAGGGAACTACATGTTGCAGAAAACATCTAAAACATGCTAAACCATGACACATTTTTCTCACTTTAGTCTTTCCCAGTTTCAAGACGAATGTAAGGTTTCTCATCAGACTCAAAAAAACTGAAATCTTGCTCAGTTCAAATTCAAAAGTCAAAGTCCAAATTCTCTTAAACATCAAGAAACTATTTGATCCTTAACCTTAACCTTGTCAGTGTTAAATTGATCATTGAAATTCTTTACAGTACTATTATTACCATCAGAAGCCTTGGGTGTAGATTTTGTTTTGCCTGTATAAGTGCCAGTATTTATTTGTGCCAACTGTACAATCTACACAATTGTCTAGTACAGTTTTTACTTGTTTAAGATGTTTAAGATTTGTGCCTGCATAGCAGTGCAGTCACAGTTTCCACCAGCAGGGGCGTACTTGCTTGAGACAATATAATGTATTGTTTCATTTTTCAATATGAAGCATGAGATACCATGTGAGTATATCATAGCATTGCATCTGTATGTGCTGAGTGAAGATAATGCGCTTTCCTGCCATCAGGAGTGTTTGGGAAGTCTCAGGAGATCCGGCTGAGCTGCAGGAAGAGAGTGATTGATGAAGTCAGGTTTAACGTGGAGAGGGTCTAATAAACACTCATTGTGTACTATGCACACATCCTGCTCTTCAGAGAACTGTGGGGGCTGCTCTGAATGTGCTGAGTGGACAACTTTTGAGGCTTTATCACCCATGTCAGTGAGAAGTGCCTAAGTAAGACGAAGCTCAGGCAATCGTTCTCCTCTGTGAAGATCAGATTGGATGGACTGGCTTCGGTGTAATGGAATGACACTGAGTCAGTGAAATCTGTGCGAGATCAGTGTGGTTTCCCAGCTTATGGTGGTCTGTAGATCACAGGCACTTGTGTAGCTCAGCAAAGACAGGTGCTGTTGACCGTAGCTCAGGACTCTGTGCATCTGCTGCTGACAGGGAGACTCTCGTTCTGCTCAACCTGGGGGATATGACGAGGCCAGGAAGCTGAAATTCTAGATCACAAAATTGAGTTGAATCTGCACTGTGAACTCGACAGTGCTGACAGGCAGAGGGTTAAATGACAAATGGAGGGGTAATAGATGCGTACTGAGTGACAGGAGTGGAATGGTAAAGGTAGTGGTGACTAAATAGTTGAAGTTCAATAGTCCATAATAGTTTATCTTTGCTATCAACAGTTAGCGTGTTTATTATTTAAACTTTTACTTTGCTCTATAAAGATCGCTTTAAAACAGGCTTATACATTTGGTGTTAATATATCCAAAATTGAAATAAAAATGTAATTTAGGCCTTTTTTGCAATTAAATTACAAAAATGTGCTAAGTTTCAGAAGTTTCTACTGTTGTAATAGGTTGACTTGTTTCTTAATAAACATCTATTTATATCAACAACAATAGCAGTTGTGCTGCTTAAATATGTATGTGCAAATAGTATTAAAAGGCACCTATGATAAAAAATAAACTTTTGTAAGCTGTTTGGACAGAACTGTGTGTATGTATAGTGTGTCCACAGTCATACTGGAGTGATAGAAACACAATACGTCTTCTTTTTTTTAAATTTCCTAACGTTAAAATAGGATCCAAATCCTTTCCATTTTGAGGCTGACCGCAATGTGATGTGGGAGTGCAGTTTCCCCGCCCACCCAATTGATTGACAGCTGCGTATTAACATGTATCCGTAGTAACACGTATAATCATATCAACAATACAGGGCATGCACAAAGCAACTGGGATTAAAAGGATCTGTTCGGTTTGCTGTGATCATCAATCATCATCAAATGTGATCAATAATGAGTTTTACAAATGAAATGTATGAAATTACAGTGATTTTACCATCTTTATCAGCACAGCCAAATGTCAGTACAATTATAAAAGAACATGCTTCAATCTCGGTTTGTGGACGTTTAATCAGGTTTATTTTTTACATTAACATAACAGACATCCATACAGTAGTGGATATTAATGTGTATCCTGTCACATTTGCGGTGCAAAAGCAGTGGAAAGTTAAACATGCGCTGTGTGTATGTGTCCACTGTGTGTCTGTGTGTGCGTGAACTTTGTAACGACATTGTGTGTAACTCATCGTTGGAGAATTAACTCCATGACAAATACATCAAATAATCATTGGGAAAGTTTTCACAAACGTTACATGAGATCTGCTTCCTTCATGTCTGTCACTCTGCTGTTTATCTGATGGAGCAGAGGCAGAGATTGAGGCACACTCTGACAGGCACGTGGGAACAGTGGGCAGGAAGAACTAGCATTAAAGGCACAGGCCACAAAAACAGCTACATGGTGTACATAGCAGAAAATCCCAATATCCTGAAAGGTATAATAAATAATCTGATGGGTGTTTTCAACTGAATATTTACAGACACATTCTGGAGACATTCAAAACACTTATCTTAAATCTTGAAAAGGGGGTAAAATAGATGCCCTTTAAAAAGTAAAACAAAGCTTTAAAATATAAAACGTTTGTAACAAATATCATTAATGTCTATTCAACTCAAGTATTTTATATGATTTACAAAACCTATATGCACTAAAAATAAATTACGAAGCTTACATTACCAAATAATGACAACATGCACTGAAAAATCAAGATTAATATCACTTTTTAAATTTGCGACCTGTAATTTGTTGTTGTTTTTGTTGTCAAAATGTCAAAAACATTTATTGATAATAGTTTTTCACAAGACTAAATTGGTCATTACCATCACATTCATTTCCATCCCACTGTCCTAGATTTACTTATTATTTTGCATAGTTGACTATAATAAGGGTGGCACTATAGCTCAGTGGTTAGCACTATCGCCTCACAGCAAGAAGATCGCTGGTTCGAGTCCCAGCAGGGTCAGTGGGCATTTCTGTGTAAAGTTTGCATGTTCTCCCCATGTTCACGTGGGTTGCCTTCGGGTACTCCGGTTTCCCCCAAAGACATGCAGTAAAATTGAACTGGATGAACTAAATTGACCAAGTGAATGAATGTATGTGAATGTGAGTGTGTATGGGTGTTTCACAGTAGTGAGTTGCAGCTGGTAGGGCATCTGCTGTATAAAGCCCTGCTCACTGTGAGATTTCAGCGACGATTTTGTCATCTGAGACAAATTTGGGAAATCCTAAAAGATTCCTGAAATCCTCGGCTAAAATCTGTGATCTTTGATCATTGGTTTGACATGTTCAGACAGTTGCTTAATGCCTGTTGTGATCAGATTTTTCTTCCAATGAAGTTCTGGCAGTGTCAAAAGATTTCAGACACATTCTTGCAATGTGACAACAGCTGCGCTGAGATCCAAGAACCAATAGGAGCACAGTATTTGATGACGCAATCCATGCAAAAATTCAAATGACCGCAGAGGAATGTCGAAACAAGCTTTTTTCTTCCTGGTTTTATTATTGAGGCACGCTGTGTGCAAAAATTGCCGCTACAGTTTGTTTACATTTGCTGTGAGGAATCATTTCAGAATGAAGTATAGTGAATGTGTCACAGGTGGATGACTTCAAACTCTGGGGGCGTTTTCTTTCGTGTTTGGCGAGTCTTCATCGTCGTTTAAACTGACTTTATGATAGCTGCGATCTGACATGAGTCTGACATCCCAAAATCATTCAAAATTTTTAAAAAATTGCACAGTGTGAGCCAGCCTTAAAACATATGCTGGAATATTTGGCCGTTCATTCCACTGTGGTGACCCCTGATAAATAAGGGACTAAGCCGAAGGAAAATGAATGAATGACTATAATAAACGAATTTTCACTCTTGAAATGTTAATAGAGTAAGCCTATTTAGAGTATGTTTTAATTATGTTTATTTTCTGAAAGTCCATACATCACTAGTATTATTTTTTATCATCTCTTTTATATTTTAAGCAAAGAAATAAACGATCTGGATGAGCTCACAGAGACGGTAACATCTTATATTAGTTTCTGTGAAGATGTGTGCATCCCTACCAGGACTCATCTCACATACAACAATGACAAACCATGGTTCACTGTAAAACTCAGACAGCTACGTCAGGCCAAAGAGGCTGCTTACAGGAATGGGGAGAGGGCCTTGTATAAGCAAGCGAAGTACACCCTGGAAAGAGAGATCAAAGTCGCCAAAAAGAACTACTCTGAAAAACTAAGGAGTCAGTTCTCTTCCAGCGACTCAGCATCAGTGTGGAAAAGCCTAAGGGATATCACAAGTTACAAGCCACCACCCCCCAGCACTGTAGACAATGAACAACTTGCTAACGACCTGAACGAGTTTTACTGCCGGTGTGAGAAAACCCCCCACACCCACCCTGAACTGCTCTTCACGCCACCATTAACACCTCCACCACCCCCCGCCTCCCCCATACCCGCAATTCAGTTTAATGAAGATGATGTGCGCCAGGTCTTCCGGAAACAAAAGAGAAGAAAAGCACCAGGCCCAGATTTTATAACACCAGCCTGTTTAAAATCCTGTGCTGACCAACTGGCCCCCATCTTCACCCTCATCTTCAACAGATCACTGGAGCTGTGTGAAGTGGCCTCCTGCCTTAAACGCTCCATCATCATACCCATCCCAAAGAAACCCAAACTTACAGGACTAAATGACTACAGACCGGTGGCGCTAACATCTGTGGTCATGAAGTCGTTTGAAAAGCTGGTGCTGGCCCACTTGAAAGACATCACTGAACCCTCAATGGACTCTCTTCAGTTTGCCTACAGAGCAAACAGGTCTGTGGATGATGCAGTAAATATGGGACTGCATTATGTTTTGCAACACCTAGACAGACCAGGGACCTATGCGAGGATCTTGTTTGTTGACTTCAGCTCAGCTTTTAACACCATCATCCCAAAACTTCTCCTGCCTAAATTAACTTAGCTCTCCGTGCCCACCTCTGTCTGTCAGTGGATCAACAGCTTTCTAACGGACAGGCAGCAGTTGGTCAAGCTGGGTAAATCCTCATCCAGGACCCGCACAATCAGCACTGGCGCCCCCCAGGGGTGTGTCCTCTCCCCTCTGCTCTTCTCTCTGTACACGAATGACTGCACCTCAAAGGACCCCTCTGTCAAGCTCCTAAAGTTTGCAGACGACACCACTCTTATCGGCCTCATTCAGGATGGTGACGAGTCTACTTACAGACAGGAGATCAAGGAGCTGGCTCTCTGGTGCAGTCACAACAACCTGGAGCTGAACACGCTCAAAACAGTGGAGATGATAGTGGACTTCAGGAGAAACCCCCCTGCTCTCCCCCCACTGAGCATCATGGACAGCACTGTGGCTGCAGTGGAGTCATTCAGGTTCCTGGGCACCACCATCTCTCAGGACCTGAAGTGGGACACTCACATTGACTCCATTGTCAAAAAAGCTCAACAAAGGTTGTACTTTCTTCATCAGCTGAGGAAGTTCAACCTCCCAAAGGAGCCTCTGAAACAGTTCTACACCTCTATCATTGAATCAGTCATCTGCACTTCAATAACTGTCTGGTTTAGCTCAGCTACCAAATCTGACCTTCGAAGACTACGTCGAATAGTTCGGACTGCTGAGCGAATCATTGGTACAACCCGCCCTACTCTCCAAGAACTGTACTTATCCAGAGCGAGCAGAAGGGCTGCCAAAATCACTCTGGACCCCTCACACCCAGCACACTGCCTCTTTGAACTGTTACCTTCTGGTCGTCGCTACAGAGCACTGCGCACCAGAACAGCCCGACATAGGAACAGTTTCTTCCCTCAGGCAATCCATCTCATGAACACTTGATGATAACAATCATGGAACCAACACCACTACTGCTGTACACTCTTACACACACGTACACTTATTTAACAACAAACTTTACATGCCAATTTGCACATAACAAATACACTTTTTACACACGCATACACTTATTTAACAACACACTTTACATGCCAATTTGCACATAACAGCTGCACATATAATGTTGTATATAGTAATACACCTGTACATACACTTGTCCATTTGTATATTTGCATTTAACACTTACTTCTATTTTTTGAATATATTTATTATCTGTTTTTTGTCCTGTCTCTGTAATTCTGTTGCACTGTAGAAGCTCTGTCACGAAAACAAATTCCTCGTATGTGTGAACATACCTGGCAATAAAGCTCTTTCTGATTCTGATATCTGGATCACAAAAATCTTGAGTCAAGCATGGCTAAGCGCCTGCATGTCACGGAACAGCTAGCCTGTCGCGTTTTTTAACGAGCCCATTACAGCCAGTGATCTGAAAGACGAGCATACGCTAAGCTCATTTAACCAGTGACATTAACTACCTTTATGCTCAGTGTCAGCCAGAAAACAGTCCTCGCTAAACACACTCACTCAGCCAATCCACTGCTGCGTCTGCTGATGTGCTGCGTCGAGCCAGAAGCATTCATAATTACTCCAGGAGTTAATTAATTTACATAAGGGCCAGTCTAGTGGGCGGAGGTGGCGCGCTGCCTGTCACGGCACTGAGGCGAATGCTGGCGACTGGTAATGAGCTCTCTGCTGCTGAGAGATAAGCCGGTTACTGTTCCCCCAATTAAACACTGGGAGATCACGGAGGGTTTCCAACACCTCGTGTGTCCTTTTGCACACTTCTTTTCGGACCGTATGGAGCACATGGACTGCTGGCACCGTCTGATGCCCTGCCGTGTGACGAAGCTTCAGAACTGACTGCTGATTTTAGACGGTGGATGTGGCCTGTCATGATGATGTCACAGCTGAGCGAGTATTTATACTGTAGACGTCATGATGACTCACTGGCAGAAGAGACGACACGTGAATGTGCAGAAAGAATCTAACCACATTTCTCAAGTGAAGGATTTTTTTGTTGGACTATTTCTTTATTGGGGTTTAACTTTCATGTAGGGTGACTCAGTGGCTCAGTGGTTAGCTCTGTTACCTCACAGCAAGGTCTCTGGTTCAAGTTGGCAGTTCAAGTTTGCATGTTCTTCCTGTGTTGGCTAAGGTTTCCTCCAGGTGCTCCGGTTTCTCCTACTGTCCAAAGACATGCGCAATAGGTGAATTGGATTAACTAAATTGCCTGTAGTGTATGAGTGTGTGTGAATGCTAGAGTGTACAGGTGTTTTCAAGTACTGGGTTGCGGCTAGAAGCAATAGTATCTGAATGCAGCCTTTATGATGCAAGCTGAGATTGCATCACTCAGCGATGCATTGTCAGACACAATGCACTCAATAGAGCAAGTGACGTCAAGGTGAGGGGTAGGGTTAAAGGTTGGGGTTAGGTGAGCCCATTAAAAAGCATTGGATGCAGCTCAGATCGCACTGCACCAGGTCTGCATCCAGACCCCTCTCGCTAGAAGGACATCTGCTCCGTACATAAAACGTATGCTGGAATAGTTGGTCCCTGATTAATAAAGCACAAAGCCAAATTAATGAACAAATTAACAAATGAATAAACGAACGAACGAACGAACGAACGAACTGTCATATTAAGAGAAAAATAAATGATTGTCTTCTAATTTTGAAACTAATTTTGTCACGCTAGTTGAAAGGCTCTTAACATCCTGACAGCAATCCTTAAATTAAATAGTTTAAATGTATTTATATTTATTTTAATAGTCTGCGGAAGGTATAAGGGCTCTATTGTAATGATCTAAGTACAAAGTGTAAAGAGCATAGGGCAAAAGCATTAAAAGCATGTGCGAATCCACTTTTGCTATTTTAAGTATGAAAAAAAATAGGGTTTGCGCGCTGGTACATTGTCTATCAGGGTTGTACTTTTTCTCTTAATGGGTTATCAGTGTGTTTTGAGCATAACGTGCATTAAACCAATCAGAGTCTCATCTTGCGTTCCCTTTAAGAATTAGTTGCGTCCATGGCGCATTTGGTATTTACATGGCAGACTTTGTAAGTGGAACTGAACGCTCCACTAACGAGAAAACAGTTAAACAGGCTGTCTGCAGCGAGGATAAAGAACGAGCCTCCTCCATTCAGCCTCTTTACTTCTTTACATTTACTTTACTTCCTGTTTACTCTTTACTTTACTTTTGTGGATAAGGAAACGAACGGGGTTGTACGCAATCCACTGAAGACATCCATTAGTCTACATATTTACTTTAGTTTGTTAAGTATAAAGATTTCTTTCAAAACTATTTCTAAATTCAGTTTTAATTTCTAGCAAGAATAAATTACCATTAATAACCAAGTGTGGTCAAAAAACTGAGGTGTATCAAAACACACTATCAGGATTTTGGTTGGGGAAAAGGAGCAAGGAGTCAAGTGCAAAGAAAATGGGTATTTATTAATAACAAAATAAAACAAACAGCAAAATAAACAACCCTGAGGGGGAAAACATTAACAAAACAATCAAAAACAAACTAGACTGGGCAGGCTGGCAAGGATCAGGACTGGAGACCACGACAGGGGCAAGGGTTATCAACAACGACGAACTGGCACAGGACAGCAGACATGAGGAGAATATAAGCAGAAATAATTAACACACAAACAGGTGAACAAAATAAACTAATAATAGGTTAACAAGGAGGGTGGGACTAGACAATAGACGGGAGAGCACATGACAAACACCACAAGCCATGTGCTCACATAAAGACTAGAACACGCAGCCAATGAGGGAACTCATTAACTGGGTGTTCGCATGACGACATGAAAGCATGTAAACACACCAGATGCTTAACACAACAACAGAGGACTGAACACAAGACAGCGTGCATGTTTTATCCCAGCGCCAACCGAAACCAACTAGACTGAGATGCTGGGAATAAACACCACGCTGCAGACAGATGAACACAAACACCAGGACGAGAGCATGCAATCGAAAACACGCCCAGACCTCACGCGCCCATATCAAGCGGGAGCGCGCACGCTCCAAGCGCGCTCACAATTGGCACTCATACAGAGACACAATGACAACACACAGGACTAGACAGAGCTAGTGTCTGGACTCTGCCACCAAAACAAGAGTTTACAAGACTGGAGTGGCAGAACTGGTATAGTGGTATAGATTTTCACATGTACAACAAAAAATCAAAGTTAATCTGCTGTTGGAGTGTGACATCCGGTACCTGCTGGGTTAGTTCACCCAAAAAATAAGAATTCTGTTATGTCTGTCATGTCGTTCCAAACCCCTGAGATCTTCGTTCATCTTCAGAACACAAATTTAAGATATTTTAGATGAAATCCTGGAGCTCTCTTACCCTCCATAGATAGCAACGGTTTTTGGTTACTTTTTTGGTCAAATAAATTAATTGCTATTAATTCAGTTACTTACTATGTAGTTTATGGGCTATACTTCATGTAAATAATCTTTGTCTGCCCGCTATGTAATAAAAATCCACTTCAGACTGCAATTGTAATTTATTTCAAGCACTTCATGATAGGTTTTGAACAAAAAACAGTCATAGTCTCATGAGTAATCTCATAATGTTTTTCCCTAACATATATTTGGGCTACTAATTTTTGGACTTATTTTAAATTATTTCGTTAGTTTAGCTACAGATTTGGCTTTTTATATATACAAATATAATACTTTGAAGCATCCAATAGAAAATATTCATTTAAATGAGAGATTTGTGACTGCAGAGAAATATGTGTATTGTCAGAAAAGTAGCTAATTCAAACACATTTTTATGATTTTATTCACATAAAAACATACGATTTTTAAAGTGTGCCCTCAAACACAAGTGTAAACAGGGATGCAAATCATGCTTAAATATACAAATGAGACCAACTCAAATGAATTAGCCACTAAATGAAAAAAGTTACAGTCATATGGGATTGAATTGTTATAAACAGCAACTTACAAATTTAGGCGAAAATGAAAGCGGTAAGAACACAAATCATACAAGATAAAAAATTCTATGAACTTGAGTTATTTTTGGTATCAGTGTTAAATAAGACAAAGAAGAAAAACGGCAAAGTCTGTAGGCTTTGCGTGGAGACTTTTCTCTCCATTTACTGCAGTTTCTGTTCTAGGAGAGACAACTGAGATAATGAAGAGATATCATTTGAGATTTTTCTCTCCTACAAGCAGGACTTTTATTAAACTTTTTCTGGCTATTGTATCGTGTTCCCAGTTGTACCATTGGATTAAGGAGTACTTACAGCCCAGACAAGCACTGGATTTGCTGTCTAGCCACACACACACACACACACACACACACACACACACACACACACATCTGCCGCAGTGCTGATAGAGCTGGCCTCTCCTCTGCATGTGATTCACTGCCATGGTGAAAATGTTCAGGCTGATTAAACTGTCTGGATTATGTTTCATTGTCACAACGCGTGAAACACAAGACTTCAACCACCCACAACTTATGTTTTCATTACTGAATCGCGGATACACTCGAAACCCAATGGAGATTTGGCTGATATGAATCATTTGCTTGAAATTCAATAGGTTCCAGTGTAAAAGATTGACTGTGGTAAATTTCTGTAAAAATGCTACAGTTAAAATCTGTTACCTGCTTAACAGTGTTTCCTTGCTATATACGGTGAATAACTGTAAACTGCTTTCACTTTTGAAGTCTTTTATGTTGTTGTTGACATTACTATGGTTCTTTTTATTTATTTTTTCTAATCGGTGACGTACATTAGAGATTTATTTTACATCTAATGTTGATAAATAACGTTTATTTCATTACTTTAGTGTCTGAAAAAGCATACAAAGCGGCATCTGGGGGATTTGTGAAAACAAAAACTGCAAAAAAAAAAAAAAAAAAACTAAACAAAACTTACCTCCCGGGATTTATTTCACGCTGTCCAGAAATGTATACAGGGGTATGTGTCAATAATGAACCTGAGTTGGTTATGTAAAAATTCACCAAATGACTTGAATATCTGTATTTGAAAGAAGTTTATTGCTTTATATTAAATGGGATGATTCTTAAGGGAGTGCATCTGCATAAAATATAATAAACAATCTAGAACCATAGATAAACACAATAAAGAAAAAGATGCAAATGAAACATTGTAATGGTTTCTTATTTTCTGAAGAGTCTAACAGTATTCAGGTACAGTAATTGAATAATCAAATGTAAAATAATACTGCACAGTCTTTGTTTTCTAAATAACTTAATCAATTTAATCATTATTAAAGGTACAAACTTATAATATGTTAAGCCTGAATGCTTTTAAAATCCTCATACAGTCACAGAATATCAGTCGAGGCCTCTTAACGTTAGTGTTTGTTTAAAAAAATAAATAAATAAAAATG
>CAIGQQ010038083.1:3740537-3773761 GCA_903798035.1 Danio albolineatus
CACACCGTCATATATATATATATATATATATATATATGACGGTGTGTTGCACAGCACACCTGTGGCCCGCTGGAACTCGTCACCAGTGCCGTAAATTAACTATTGTGTTTCCATGATTGCATGCATGAGGTGTGCTGAAGGTTCAGGAGACTATTTGGAAACACAGCTGGCCTTCCTCATACCTGATGCGCAGCTGGACTCATTAAACTGACAGTCTGTGTTATACTATAGTCACATTAGGCTTGGAGCTTGTGGAATAACTTTTGGACAGTGAAATATGGAAAACAGAGAGATGTTTTTTTTTTCTGAATATGGTTATGGTTTTGCAGTCATTGGTGCAATTATGATATGAAATGTAGAGATATTAAAAGTAAACTGTTGAAATGTCATGTTTTGTCATGTTTTAGAACTTTAATATCATAATCATGGCTTCTGAAGTAAAAAATTTTATTTAAAATTATTCATGATGACAAAATATTAACTTTAATATACAGTAAATGCAATTTATGATTCATTTTTATCTCATGATAATAACTATTTATCTCATATATAATAACATAATTATTACTCAGGTAAACCTTGAGATTCTATGGCAAATTCTGTCAGTTTGTCAGTTTTTAGTCATAATTATTTACTGTAATATAAATGTACATAAATTGTAATTGTAATTTATCATAACTTTGACTTTTCTAGTTTAAACTTTGTATCTCATAATAACTAATTTTTATGTCATAATTATGAGTTCAAAATATGGCATAACAATTTTGCATTCAGTGTCAGCTGTTTTAAACATAAGTTTAATAGGATTTTATATAGGATAAAAAAACTTTTTTTCCCCTATACTATGCCATAATTTACGCTTTATGTTGAATAATTTGGTTATTTAATAGTTTTGACTTTAAATTTAAATAAATATTTTTATCATATCATAATTTCAACTTGTCTCAAAATTATTCCTTTTTATATATTTTATGTCTTTTTTTAAGTCTCATAATAAAAAACAATCATAAAGTCTCATAACAACAAACAAAAAAAAGTCGTATTTTAAATGACAGTCGACTTTTTAATGTGATTGTTTTTCTTTTTTTTTTCTTTTTTTAATTACTGTCTCTCTAGGGCTGTAAGTG
This sequence comes from Danio albolineatus, assembly GCA_903798035.1. NCBI lineage: Eukaryota > Metazoa > Chordata > Actinopteri > Cypriniformes > Danionidae > Danio > Danio albolineatus. The sequence goes on from CAIGQQ010038083.1 coordinate 3,741,665, forward strand.
AAATTATAGGCATGAATTATTAGTTATTTCATTAATTACTAATTATAAATATCAGATTAGGCTGGGTCAGTTGGCATTTCTTTGTGGAGTTTGCATGTACTCCCCGTGCTAGTGTGGGTTTCCTGGTGCTACAGTAGACCATTTCAATGTGGTCATGTCAATGAACATTTTCTGCTTGTTATTAAACTATTTTATAACTTTTATATATCCCCATGTTCGAGTGGGTTTCCTCCGGGTGCTCCGGTTTCCCCCACAGTCCAAAGACATGTGGTATAGATGAATTGGGTAGGCTAAATTGTCCGTAGTGTATGTGTGTGAATGCGTGTGTATGGATGTTTCCCAGGATTGTGGCTGGAAGGGCATCCACTGTGTAAAACATATGCTGCATAAGTTGCGGTTCATTCCGCTGTGGCAACCCCTGATTAATAAATGGACTAAGCTGAAAAGTAAATGAATGAATGAATGAATGAAATATCAGATTAATATGCAAAATCTTAAAGCATACAACCATCAGCACCTTCTTGTACATGCAAACCCGTGGCTTTCATTTTTGTACAGTATACTGAATCAAGTGGTTTCCTGTGTGTATATTCTCTTTTCGTCAAATGTTTAGTTTTTTTTTTACTTTCTGAAGTTATAGAACACAAACTTATTACGTTCTTATATTTCCAATCTCCTGTGTCTGAATGGAAATGAATGGAGCGGGAAGAAAGACCTGTTACTCAATGACTACACCGTGGCTTGTTCTGTTACACCATCACTTCACATCTCATTTCCTGGACACTTGTATCCCATTCAGCACCTTTATTTGCAGTTATTCTGATGTATAAAAGCTTGAGGCACATAATGTGCAACACTTTCTTCCCAATGTGTTTGTTATGACATTAAGTTCAAATCAATTTCCGGTCTATAGTTTCCTAATCCAACACAGTCTCTTTTATATTCCACACAATGTAAATTTTTTAACACACACACATAAATGATCAGATCCACTCCTGATCAATCAGTATTAATTTTACTGGCTTCCATAGAGAAACGCTGATTGACAAATCGCCACCAGTTACTTCAACTAAAAGACAATTTGATTAGAGGATTGTTGACTATGAGTACAATTACTGTAGATATCACCTTGTGTTAACATGCAATTTAGTGTCTAAAAAAATTACATTCAGTTCACATCAGGGTTATAATATTTAAGTCAGGGGCCAAAAACCTGATGTCATCGGGAGGCATGGGTTAAAGTGAAATATACCTTACTATATTACATTAAAGTTGCCATGGCTAATTTCCTAATTTATTGAATAAAATTTCAAAATAAACAGAAATCATTACTTTAAATCAGGGATGTCCAAGCTCGGTCCTGGAGGGCCGGTGTCCTGCAAAGTTTAGTACCAACCCCAATCAGACACACCCGAGCTAGCTAATCAAGCTCTTATAGGCTTTCTAGAAGCATCCTTGCAGGTGTGTTGAGGCAAGTTGGAGCTAAAATCAGTCACACTTTATTTTGATGGTCCATTTGTTGAATTTAAGTTACATTGCAACTACAGTAGTTCTCATTAGATCATAAGTAGACTGTTAGGTTGGGGTTGGGGTTAGGGTTAGTGTAAGTTGACATGTACTTGCAAAGTTTCTTATAGCCAGTTAAATGTCTGTTGAATGTCAGTATCAACAGATATTAAGTAGACAGTCTACTAATACTCAAATGGATCATCGAAATAAAGTGTTACCCTAAAATCTGCAGGACACCGGCCCTCTAGGACCGAGTTTGGACATGCCTGCTTTAAATCATATTGACTAATTCAGTATAACTTTTTAATTGATAACTTATTGCAATAAAAACAATTACATTTATAAGACAGTGTCGTTCAGTCAAGCAGAATCTGACTTTGACTTGATTTGCTCACCAAAGTCTCTGCGTTGTCGGGTGACAGTGTGTACATTTAAACAAATTATGATTAATTAACACCATTTAATTGAGACATTTAATTTCAGTTCGCTTTTAATATTAAAACAAACAAACAAAGGGGCACCCAAAATTTGAATTGACGATCTTGAATCCATCCTCCTCATTCTCCCTCTCTTCACAGATGGGATGGCGGGTTAAATCAAAGGATACCATGGGCCAACTTTGGCCCACGGGCCCTGATTTGTGCATCTCTGATTTAAGTAAAACTAAAACCATAAAACTAAATTGTAATAACTGAAAAAACATTACATACTGTATATAAATCTAAGCTTTAGGAATGGGCCATAAAGATCAAAATCTCAATTATTTGAACATTTTAGCTTGATTATGATTAATGAACAATTATTATTATTATTATTATTATTATTATTATTATTATTATTGCCCGCATAGTTCACTGACAGGTTTTGTACAGTAACTGTGCTCACAAGTCAGAGATGAATGGTGCATCACTTGATTTTAAAATAATTGAAGGAAACACACATTATCTACTTTCTATGATTATTTATTGAAAATCAACGTTGAACAACTGAAATTAAAACATATATTGCATAAAACGAACAGGAACAAAGAAATAACTTGCACTTTTGGAAACCAATTTTTTTTTTCAATGTTTTTCATATTAAAAGTAGAAAATAAGCAGAATCTCTTCTAAATAAAATAACTAGTATATCCTGTAAATAATATTTTAAACAGTGCGTTTCTTGAATCTTTTGTAAACAAATATTTTAATGCAAATAATAATTTTATTGTAATGGAAATTATTCCGTCTCAAGGCATCTCTGGTGCAGCTTCCAATCATCTTCATAGTGCAAACATGCGACGTGTTACATTTTTTGAGAGGTGCGCGCAAAGGCTGCACAGGACCACACACGTGTGTTCGATGCAGAAGTTTAAATCAGCCTTAACAGAGCGGCGTCACATGACTCCACTGACGGTAGGGAAAGTAATTGAAAAAATTTACCTGAAAAAATTTGATCGATTATAGGTTCTGAATTTCGATTTTCGATTAATCACCCAGCCCTACTAAGCTTAAACTTTTATTTCACCTAGTTAAAAGGAAAATATTACTAGTTTAAATGCAATTCAAAATTAAAACTAAAAATAAATTTTGTTATTGTCACCATCCTGCACTTTGTCTCCATTCCCCTAGAGGTCCCTTTGTTTCCCCACTGCCTTAGTTCTTCCTCGTGTGCTCTTGTTTACTTTATTTCGATCACCTGTGACTCGTTCCAGCCTGTGTATTTAAGTTGTCACTTTTTCTCTGTTCCTCACTGTGAGCTTGCCTTGTGTTCCCTTGATCTCCTGAGCTACGTCTAGTAAGACTGTTTTATTTTCCCTGTTGCTTGCTGCTTTATTGTCTTTCGTTTTCTCCCCTCGTGGAGTTTTTCTTCATGTTTATTGTACTGTTAAAATATTTTATATACCTCATTCTGAGAAGAACCTAAGTTGTCTTTTGCTACCTTATTTTTAAAAAGAACCTAAGTTGATTTTTTTTTTTTTTTAATAAATGCAGTTTTCTGGATTCCCACTTGGAGTGTTTTCGTTTGGATCCAACACAACTGCCCCTGTGGCTCAGTGGTTAAGTCTCCAGTCTCCACACCAGAGACCCCGGTTCAAGACCCGATCGTGACAGTTATATTATGATTTAATAAAAAGTCTATACCACATAACACTCAGGACCATTTACAGAGCTTGTGGATTAAAAGTAAATAATAAGTAAATTGTGTTGATGTAAAAAAGCCATGTTGAAGGGCCTGAGTGTAAGTAAATTACAAATGTTCATTTTTGAAAAGCCTGAACTTAAAATAAACTTTAGCCAAATGCTCAATGTAAGGACATTGTTGGTGTATGTGAATTAAATACAAAAAATTGCCATTGGTAAATCTTAATTGTTGGCATCTTCACTAATGGCTCTTTGTCTGACTTCATTGTCTGAAAATCTATAAATATGCATAAAAAATTATGCCTTTTGCAAGTGTATGGAATGCACAATTGAGGCTTAAATTATCGACAGGTTTGAATAAAATAAACTCATAATTGCTCTCAGATAAACCCTCTGCATTCAGTGCTACACAAACCTCAACACCACACATCCCTGAGCTCCTCCAACACACACACACACAGGATGATCTAATTCTTTTGTCAGATACCAAATCAAATTGCAAGCGCTCCCAGGCATTATCTAAAGTAGTTTTCCACAACAATAGGCGTAAATCATTTCTCATCATGTAAATGTTGTCGTGGGTTGTTAGATGTATTAGAGCAGCGTGAGAGATGTATTTTCAGAGATTGTACTGGATGCTAAGCTTCTTTTGAGGGGAAAAAAATCATCATTTTCTGTTTATGGGGCTGAAGTCGTGGTGTGCTCACATTTGGCCTGTTTCAGATAGTTTCCCTCTCGGCAACGTGATAAACGTAAATCTGTCAAAAATCATACTGTGTTTTTCTCCATTTGGGCCAAAGGCTGTATATTACTAAAGCTTGGCTGCGGAGTTGGAGATTGAGGGCCATGTGTTCACCGCGTTGCATCAGCCATGTAAAGCACAGCAGTTTACTTTAGGGTGTTTAGGGTGTATGGGATTCTCTTGACATGGTTCCAGGTTTTTAGATTTATACAGTACTTAGAAACACATACACACTGCTACATGTGGTTCCTATCAGCGTGTGGTTAATAGTCATTGAAGGCATCAATATACTGCAATTATTGTGTGTTGTTAAAGCTACATGGAACAATAAACACAATTGGCATATCGCAACTACACTATAAGTTTGAATTGAAGCAAAACTGGTTCCCAAAATTTTAGTCCTATTGTGTCAAAATTATCATATCTAATAGAAAATCCATATGGACACAATTGTACTCAACTTTGGGTCATACATTTACAAACCCAATTGTTAAATTATTTGAAATTATAAATTCAAGAGTTCACACTTAGCTGATGATTGATAATAAAGCTAGTTTGGCATGCTGCCCCGGGAGAGAGCCCTGAGCTCATAAGATCCTCGAGCCCGGGGCTCCCTCCCGTTTGCAGGGTGAGAGGGGAGTTTGAGCTCAGGTAGATCTCGAGAACCCCCCGCCCTCCTGCTGCTTAAAAATTATGAGGGTATGCTGCTGGTGGAATTTGGGTATGGTGCTGGTTTGTTTTAGTCAATTTACTTATGTCTCATGTTTTGGACTGTGGGAGGAAACCGGAGGACCCGAAGAAAACCAACGCGAGCACGGGGAGAACATGAACTCCACACAGAAATGTCAACTGGCTGGGTAGAGGCCCGAACCAGAGGCATTCTTGCTGTGAGGCAACAGTGCTAGCCACTGGGCCGCTGTGCTACCCTATAAAGGAAAAGGGAGGAGAGGGGGGATTCTTCAAGACAAAGATGACTAAGGTAAGATGCTTTGGTTATTCATACTAAGTTGGGAATCGTCTGATTGGTGGATCGTGCATTAGCTTGACTCTGGGCCAGCCGTGTCAATCATAAGCATGTGATCCTCTAGAAATTAGTTTATAAATAAATGTTTAAATGGTTAAATGGGTTTAAATGTTTACGCTTGTCCATGTTCGAGTCCAAGTCCTCTGAATAGAAGAGCAATGTCATCTCAAAATTACAACAAAAGGCTGAATGCACTGTGAATACTTGAAAATGTTAATGAAACAATGGTGTATGCTTTAGTCATTTGTTTACATTATTTGTGATTTTATATTATTATATTCCATTTCGGATGTTACTGTGGGAAGCTGTGGGAACAAAGTGAGGCTGGTCGCGGGTGTTAATGAGCATCACTCGTCTCGAGTCTCAAAGAGAAGTGGAAACATAAAAGGAGGAGTGGCGATAGAGGAAGACGAGAGAGGACCAGGCCTCGAGCTTTAACTCGAGTTTGTTTTGCTTATAGTTCAGTGTTTCATGTTTATTTATTTATTTATTTATTTAATAAAATTATAGAAAGTTCTTTGGTTCTTCCTGATAGCAAGAGAGCCATCAAACCATGCAGTGGATTTTTCCATTACTTTACTCATCAAAAAATATAATAATAACAATAAAAATAATAATAATAATAATAATAATTTCAACTTTTTTATATTTTCAGGACCTTAAACAAGATTTGAAAATTAATTGTACAGCTAATTTCAGTTATCTTAAGAATGCCTATGTCTTCTTAATGCCTATGTCTTCTTAATGCCTATGTCTTCTATGTCCACATTAGATTAGAGTGTAATACAACGCATTGTAGTAAATGTGTACTTTGACCTTATAAGGAAGAGAAAACATTGGCAAAAAAAGTAATTTTTACAGTTTTATTGGCATACAAAGTTGTTCTTGCAAATGATTACAGTTGAACCACTGAAGTCACATGGAATGTTTTAACAATGTTTCGTTTTCTTTTCTGGTCTTGGGAGCTCTACAATTTCATCTAAAATATCTTAATTTGAGTTCTGGAGATGATTTTTTTATTTATTTTTTTGCTTGCAGAGTAAAAATACTAGCCTATAAAACCATCTAGCCCAGTGGTTCTCAAACTGTGGTACGTGTACCACTAGTGGTACGCAGGCTTCCTTCTAATGGTACGTGGAGGAATCGCTGACTAATTCAAGTTAAAATAGAACACACTTTCAACCCTACGATAACACGGATGTGATCAGTAAATTGACTTTAATAGGCTAAACCTTTTATTTAAAATGTTCGAATGTTTGTTATGTATTCTATCATTTGAAGCAAATTTCTTCCACATTTGCAACGGTTGTTGAGGGCGTATCTCGCATTTTTATATCCCAATGTTGACAGGTATAGTTTAATCACTTGCTTTTCTGACACACAAAGCCTACTAACGTGCAGTAGCAGATCTAATTTCTAATTTAAACGTGTAAATCCAACTTATATATTTAAAATACAAGTTTACATTTTAAAGACATACAAATAAGTCTACATGCAATATATATTCATATATAAACTCTTTTTGAAATATGATGACATATAGCCTACAGTATATTTATGAGGTCCAAGGAACTTGATGAATAAGCTACTTTATGATCATACTTTTTAGTTTTCTTATTACCTAAGTACAGTGCCATTTTAATTAACTTTAAAAGTACATTTTAATTTAAATGTCGACATTTAAAAAAAAAAAAATTACCTGTAAGCACAGCACCGTGTTAATGTTCAAACTATTTAGAATCTTTAAATTGGGTGACAATAATACATATTAATAATAATAAGAATAAATCTGCCTTGTTTTTGAACTGTGCAGTGCTGTCGCAGCTTAATTAGGCCTACTACGCTACTGCATTTCAATACTGGTCATTATGGTGGTACTTGGAGAGACAACTATTTTCTGAGGTGGTACTTGGTGAAAAAAGTTTGAGAACCACTGATCTAGCCTATTACATATATTATAACTATTATATATTTTACCCTATTATAACTGCTAATTTACAAATTAGTCAGTTAAATTAGTTCAAAACTACTTGAAATTAGAATATTAAACTTCAAGTCTTATTCAAGTCGTCCTTAACAATTACACTTTCATTTCATGCTTAGTACGGTACCTTAGCACTTCTACGATGTAAGTGCCGTCAGACCGCTGACACCATTGAAATGAATCCTTTAAGAGTCATGAGATGGAATCATTATCTGTATTTGTGACATCCTGACAGCCCGAGTCTAAAGTGAGAAGGGAAGAAGAAAGTGAATTGTGGAGCTTGAGCTGATGTATTTTAGGACATGCTGTCCACATGTTCCCCGTTACTGTCAGAGAATATGTCATCCTAGGCGTCTCACCCAAATGTACCTCTCAGCTGATTCCACAGCCTGCAGCGCAGCAACAGAGACTGTCAATCCATTAGAGCTGCCAATATTGACAGTCTGCATTGACGGATGAGTGTGTGAGACTGAGCAATGAGCATCTATATGACAGAGACTGTTGAAGTGAAACACCACAGCTCATCTATGAAATTTGCATTCGGCATCATTAACTTTGGCAGTTAAATGCTCTGCTCTTTTTTGAAAAGGTCCTTGTAGGTTAACAAAAATCTGGATACACCTAGGCATAACTGAATAATAAGAATTCATAGGATAATACATGGAAATGTCATACCGTGAGCTTTAGGGACTACTGTTTTCTCACACTCATGTAAATCCTGTGAGTGTAAAATTCCAGTTTAAAACTGGCCAATGGAAACAGAACACTGACTGTGGCGATACTCACGGGATCATTAATATGCACTACCGGGCAGTGTTTGATTGGCCACAATGTTTACAAGAATGAAAATTTGTCCCTTACTTAAGTTTATCTAAGCTTGTATTATACATTCTATTTATATGGAACTCTTATTTTGAAATTGAGAGTGGCTTTATAGAGCTCTCAGGTAATGCAACCAGGCATGGAACAACTCATGTCATTACGTACAGCTTGTGGTCAGAACCCAAAATTTTAAGTATACAGACAATAAATTTAATCAGCGCTACCCAAAGGTTTTGTTCATTTAACATGTATATTATGAAATTTGGAGCATATGTTTTTAATGAGGCAACAAACACATGTAGATTGCTGAGTATATACATGTAAAGCTTATTTATGCATCATGTCATATCCCTCAGCTCTTTCTGGGATGTTTCTGGAGTGAAAGGATGCTAAAAACTTTATAAAACTCGTCTGTTTATACAAATATTGATATTCATTTCTGTTTGTTTTTGTGCTATTTTTCATCCAAAACTCAGAAGCAAACTTTATGTAATTTTATTTTATTTACTCACTCCTTCTAGCTAAAATAAACCTATCCACTACTTCAGTTGAAAAGATTGTCATATAACAAGGAATCAATATGTTAACAATGATTATTATTATGATTATTATTATTATTATTATTATAACAATTATTATGTTGGTATGATTATTATCCGTGCATGTATTTTAGAGTTCATTAGCTACATTGTGTGTGTGTGTGTGTGTGTGTGTGTGTGTGTGTGTGTGTGTGTGTGAGAGCATCAGGCACTTACTAGAGCAGTAGAGCATCAGCTCATTAACATCCTTTTAATATTAACTGTTCCAAATGTGGTCAAAACTGAGGAATTCTAGAGTTCTGATTCTAAGTTCTGTGGTTTTAAATGAGCAAAATAATCAGTTTCTGGAAAAATTGTGCACTCACGTAAGTCACATACTATGTAGATTTTAGAAAACAAATTACCTTACTGAAGCAAAGCAAACCTTTTTTTTTTATTTAATACAGGATTCAATACAGTGAAGATCAAAATTCACGAAAAGCCTACGATTTTCTAAATTTCAAGGTCATTGCTCCTATTTAGAGTTATTGTAACATGCATAAAAATTTGTTTTAAAAATATTTCACAAGTTAAATATATTCTGAAACTGCGTTTTAAGTAAGGGATGAGGATGGGCTGTGGAGTTATTGCGAAATAATGCAAACATGATGGTTTTCATTATTTTTTAATAATTCAATTTATCACGCCTAGTGAAATTGTTCAGATGTTTTATTTTAAGAAATTTTTTTCGTCCTCAAACTACTGCTGTGTGGGACTAGTTTTGTCAACCCAGGCTCATTCTGATTACATACCCCTATATTAGGGCTGTGTATTGGCATGGGCCTCACGATACGATACATATCACGATACATGGGTCACGATACAATATATCGCGATATATTGCGATACAATAAATATTGTGATATATTGCAATAGTTTGAATTAGTATGTGTGCAACATTATTTTAAATACTTGTTAAGGTCAGCAGATGAATTAAGATTACAATTCCAATTTATTTTCCATCTATTTCAATTTATTAGAACTGCACAGTGTGATTGAACAGAGAACTCATTGAAATATATTAAGTGCATATTGTTATTAAACACTTAAGTAAACCGTATATGCCACTAAAGTCACATATAAATGAAAGACTATTTTAATTTTATAAATAGTTTAAGTGGCAAAAAAATTAAGTGCATCAATTAACATAAAACTGAAACACAATGCTCGAATATGCGGTAAACTGTTAGAAACTAAAGTTTCTCTGCAATGTTACTGCCAGTATGGCTCTCATGCATTGCTCGTGTCTGCGCTTTCTGAGCCTTGTCTTGTGAGTTCGTTCTTACACCCCTATGATTGGTCACGCGCTCAACAGAAAAAGGCTGCGATTGGCTGTAATGCTCTGGCGCTGTTCACCGATGAACAGCCAGAGCGAACACCGATGATCTGATGCTCAGAGGCTGCTGTTGACTGTTTGACTGACCTACCCACCGATCCCCCACTCACCCCCTTCCCTAAACCCAACCAATAGTGTTTTCAAAAGCACCGATTGACCAGTGCCCACCCACTTCCCTAAACCCAACCGATAGGGTTTTCAAAATCACCAAATGACCAGCGCCGACCCACTTTCCTAAACCCAACCGATAGTGTTTTCAAAATCACCAAACGACCAGCGGCGAACCACTTCCCTAAACCCAACTGACAGTGTTTTAAAAAGCACGGATTGACCTGTGTCCACCCATTCCCTAAACCCAACCAACAGTGTTTTCAAAAGCAATGCAGAAAAAGAAAAGCCTTCATGGCAGCTTGATTTTTACCACGTTTTCAGATTTTACCACATTCTCACCCTGTTATTTACTTGTTTGTTGTATTTTTTTGTCTTGTTTTTGTTTTACCTTTGCCAGACTCAAGCCCTGTCATCATGGTCAACTCCGTTCTGTGTCTCAAATCCTCTGACGTACGTGGCGAGCTACTGGACAATCTGGTAACAGTGGAAAAGCGGTCTATGCGGAGTTAAGCAGTCAGATGGTAAGCACGAAAAGGAAAGCCATCATACCACCCTGTTGCGTTTGTTTAAAAGATGAATATGCAGCAATACGTTCCTCCAGAAACTCCAGACATGTATATAGGGCTACATTTTCAGAATGAGCCTGTGTTGATTTTTGTACGCATCTTTTGTTTTGATTTGACATTTAGCCGTTGTTCAATGCAACTACTTTAGCCATATGTCAATCTGAAAATAACTTTTTTTGACTATTGAAATGCTTCTTAATTATTTTTGTGGAAAATTTACACATTTTTTTAGGAATCTTTGACTGAAAACACCAAAAAATATATTTTTAAAAATACTAATTTATGTGTAATCTATTTTTACTGCCTTTTTGACTAATTTCTTCTTTCTTGCAAAATAAAAATATTAATTACTTAAAATGTATGAGATGCAACACATGCAAATACATCAAACAGAAACAAATTAAGATTAAATTACATATTTTTTGTTTTGACATTCAGTTTACATAGAATGTAACCCAGTAAACTGCACTGATACATGCATTTACTGCTAAAGAGCTGCTAGCGACCTTTTATTTACAATGCATTCTCTGGCCTGTGATGTAAATGCAAACACAGAGGTCAAAGATATTAAACCGACTTCCTGCATGAAGACTTCAATATTAAAAAACAGCAAACAATCTGCTGCTCTTTTATCAACTTCAAATGAAAACAAGCAATGCGTTCCTTCTGATTTGAAGTTTTTCCGACGATGTTTACATTCTGAAGTCTTGCAGTATTAAGTTTCCTCTCGAGCCTCCATTAGCCGCTCTGCTCAATTTAGAAGTGCTCATTGGGAAATCATCATTGCGAAGAGACGTTTGAAGTGATGGCGACATCCAGTCTGATCTTCTGGGCCAAGCGGGACATTGATCTTTATGTGTGCTTGGACCACTGAATGCCAGCAGTTTGTTAACAAGGACAAATCCCAGATCCAGGGACAGGCGGCCCAGACAGCTGTCTCATCCGTCTTCTGTTCTCCCTTTCCCAGGACTCATGCCTGAAGTCGAGGGAAGTGCTTGTTAGGCCGGTGTGTGAGACAGGCTGCTGTGCACTAGAAAGTGAGAGGGTCAAGGGGTCGAGACCTTGTTGCTGTCTCGCAAGTGAATGATGAGCTTCACTCCTCACAGTTGGACTCTCAGCAAAGATTCATCTCTTATCTTTTGCACTTTCTCTGACACATTCGCTTTTAAAGAGCAGCTGGCTGCCAGAAATGCTGTCTATCTTTCCAGAGTCCTACTGTGTGGCATTTACATTTGTCATTGAGCACAAGGATTGAGTTTTCTCAGATGCTGACATGTTTTTAGCTGCTAGCTGCTAATTGCTATTGATTGACTGATAAGCTTAGGCTGCTATTATTGCTCTGCTTCTTCTCGACTCTTGTCATGTTTCAAGATATGGCCAGCAAACGCAAAGTCATGTGTTCAGAATTTTCTTACTCAGTATGCTGTAACAAGCTAATTAATGCTAACAGCATGCTAAAAACAAAACAGCATGCTAATTCAGTCTAAATAGGCTAGAAATGCTTTATCCCATCATCAACTTAATAAAACATGTAAACCTTGTGTTAAAAACTGCAATATTTCATGCAAGCTACATCGATTAACCAATTACCGGCAGCTAGCTTTCTACATGGTCGCCCAATGAAGCTAAGCAGGGCCTGGATTGGAGACCACATAGGAAAGCTAATTTGCTGCTTGACGTGGTGTTAGTGAGACCAGCAGGGGGCGCTCAACCTGCGGTCTCTGTGGGTCCTAATGCCCCAGTATAATGATGGGGACTCTATACTGCCCAGACGTTAAACCAAGGTTGTTAACTGTGGTTAAAAATCTCAGGATGTCCTTCGAAAAAGAATAGGGATTTAACCCTGGCATCCTGGCCAAATTTGCCCACTGGCCTCTGTCCATCATGGCTTCCTAACCATCCCCATATGGCAATTGGCTTCATCACTTTGTGTCCTCTCCACTGATCAGCTGGTGTGTGGTGCGCAGTCTGGCACAATATGGCTACCGTCACAGTCACGTTGCACACTGTTGGTGAATAAAGAGATCCCCCCAAAAATGTGTAAAGTGCTTTAAGTGTTCAGAAAAGCGCTATATAAATAGAAGGAATAATAATAATTATTATTATTATCATTATTATTAACTCACTGCATAGACTGACTAGCATGAATTAAATTTTGTGAAATTTTGTAAATTTCAAATAATCTTTACTCAAAATGATTGTCAGTTATAACTTCTGGTGTGTGGCCCCCATTATATTGTTACTGTGAACATTACAATGCGTTTTCCTTGACTAGCCTTCCGTGTTTGACCCTTGCTGTGTTTTGTTTGGTTGTTTTACGTGTCTGCTGCTTGCCTTTTATTAATCTGCCTGTTTATTGACATTAACATACATCTGTTTGTTCCTGTGTTGACCTGACCTGCCTGACCATTCCATGTTTAATTAAACCTGCATTTGGGTCCACACTTTCTTGTCAGCGTCCCATCACATTACATATATGTTATAGAAAAGTATTAAATACAAATTTTAAAAAGAGAAAGAATCAAGAGAAGCAAAAAATTGAAAAATTTAGTTAAAGTTTTGTAGGTAGTATTTTTAATATATTTTTTGCAATATTTTGCTTGAATTTTATTGCATTAACTTTCTATTTCTAAATATTTCTATTTTATTATTATTATTTATAATATCTGTTTAAATGCACCAAAATACATTGGCTACATTCACTGAGAAATGGATAAAATATAAATAATAATTGAGAAATATTGATAAATATAATAATTAATAATTAAAATGGAAAATATTCATTTTCTAAATAGGGTGTACTCGATTATGCTGAGCATTGTATGTGAATAAACTTTATTTACAACGTCTTTTCCAGTGAATGGATGGAATGTAATCAGAGTAGTGTGTGTTTTGAGAAATGAGACTGTGATGTCTGGGCAGATACAGCAGCTCAGTCTGTCTATCCCGGTTTTCCAGAGTGTGTGTGGTGGGAATGCGGGTCTGTGTGAACGATCACAGACGTGCTGCTGATACGCCTCGACAATGTTTTGGCAGAGCAGTTCTGCCATGAGCAAACACATTGAGCTTGAAATGCGGGGGTCTTTGTGATGCCCCTCGCTTTTTTGTTCGCTGGTGCTACGGGCCCGTCTAGATGTGCTCTCATCAGCAGATCATCCTCATGCTATCAGTCCAGCTTCTTTCAGCTGTGCTTTTCTCACCCTTCTCAAAATTCAATGTTTATACTTGCTTTAAAAGTAAAACGATACAGGTCCATACATTGATGTTCTTACTACGTTTCAGTAAAGCATGGAAATGCATGTAAAAATTGTAGTCTATGTGCAAATACTGCATGAAAAAAAAATTAACAACTAATTAATTGTGTTGAGAGAACTATTTATTTTAAGTTGGTATTCAAATGTGAAGTGTATTTTGAAGTGTATTCATTTATTAATTTTCCTTCAGCTTAGTCTCTTATTTATCAGAGGTCACCCAAAGCTCAACAGTCACTCACAGCTGAAGCTTGTGCACTGTTTTTAGCTCTGGACCATATAGAAAAAGACAGTTTTTAATTTGCACAGATTCTATGTCCTGCTTACAAGCACTTGAATCTATGAAAACTGATCATCCTATGATTTTTAGCATAATAGAAAAAGTGGACCTTTTCATGCACCATGCACACACCTGGCCTAGATCCTATTTGATTGCTAACACTTACAGCTGATGCTGCTCAAAGACTGAATCCATTGGCTAAAAAGACAACACACACATATTGTTGCTGAGTTTTGTTTATCTGTTGGACTATGAGTGAACATTGCTATGCGGTTTCCTTGCCTTGCCTTCCGTGCTTGACCCTCGCTTTGTTTTGTTGTTTATCCCTGGCTGCTGCCTGCCTTCTTACCACTCGTCTGTTATTTTGACTTCGAATCTGAACTTGCCTGTATACTGTACATATGTTTGCCCCTTTGTTGACTGTTGCTTGCCTGACCATCCTGCTAATAAACCTACATTTGGATCCTCACCACTGCTTCACATTACTTTCATCTTACCTTTACCTTATCCTACAGCCAAAAAATCATCCAACCAGATCACTTCGCTCATCAGATCAGAGATTTATATTGATTCCAAAGTTTAGGCTACTATGTCTAGGTGATCAAGCTTTCTCTGTAGCTGCTCCTAAACTTTGAAATGATTTGATTCTTTCCATTTGACTGCACCATCTCTGTCTGTTTTTAAATCTATAAACGTTCTTGTTTGATAACCCTTTTAACACATAAATGGGTTTTATTTATTATTTTACTGCTTTTCTGAGCAGGTAAAAGTTTTTATTTTCTTTTATTCTTTGGTTTTTTTTTTTTTACTCTTGTTGTGTGTGGTTTTTAGTTATTTTGCAACACATTGGTCAACTTGGGTTGTTTTTAATCAACCCAGGCTCATTCTGACTACGTACTCCTATATACATTTCAGGAAAGTGTCAAATACATCCCAGAAGGTACTTTTTTTTTTTTTTTTTTACAGTTTTTGTTTTCGCGAATCCGCCAGTGGCCGCTGTGTATGCTTTTTCAGATCTCAAATGTCTCTCACGAGTGCTATTTGTGCCTGCTCTTCTAGCCTAAATCCACCAGAGGCCGATGTCGACCGACTGACCGATAGACTGACCGATCGACTGACCCACCCTCCTCCTTCCCTAAACCCAACTGACAATGTTTTAAAAAGCCTGATAATGTCTTCGCTAAAGCCAACCGACAGTGTTTTTTAAAAACAATCCAGAAAAAGAAAAGCCCTCATAGTCACTGGACAAACTGGTAACAGCAGATAAGCCATTCACATAAAGGTAATCGGTCAGCTGGTAAGCACGAAAAGGAACAGCATCGTACCGGCCCGTAGCGTACATTTTAAAGATGTATACGTACATCCATACGTACCTCTGGCTACATATTCACGATCTCTAGAAATGTATATACTGTAGGCGTTTGTTTTCAGAATGAGCCTATGTTGTTTTTAATTGTGCTATAAAAATTAGCTGTCATTGTAATATATTTGCATTTGTCATAAATAACGGCAAGTATCTATGGCATATTAAGAACAATTACAATTGTTTTGAGAATATTTTAACAACAACATGTTACATTGTGTATAACAAGGCTTTCCAGTTCCAGTTTCACATAAAACGTCATCATTTTTCAGCACATGCTGTACAAATAACCATTTAAATTGGGCAGTGTAAATGTCTGACTGCAGGCTGAAATGTCATACTAGCAATGCTATGATATATGGTGTGCTTTTATGCCAGATGCGAAGGTGCGCGGTCACAGATATTGTCATTATAACACAGAAACAACCTAAAATACTCCTTTTTTTTGGTAATTCAAAAAGTAAAACATCACTTGAAACTGTAATTTGTTTACCTTTTTTCAGTGTGTGTGTGTGCGTGTGTGTGTGTTCCAGCTTGATCAGCAAGAGCGGCCCTACAGCCGGAGGCTCAGCGGCCCTGCGGTATTTCCGGCCTCTTTGGTGAGGTATGACACATGTTTTTACATACTGCATGAGAAAGTGCTGGGAAACACACACTCCACACCCTGTTGTTGACCTGTTTGAACTCAGACACACACACGTGCACACACACACGTCTCTGCAGTGACTTCAGCTGAATGCAGAGGAAGTCTGACCTGCTCAGCTGACAAGGTCAAACACACACACACACATATGCACTGGGAACACAGATGCAGAAGGACACATGTGAGACTGGCCATGTGTTGAGATGTAACACGAGATGCACAGCTTGAGAGGATTGAGGTCAATATAGACATCAAATGCGGGTTAAGATTCAACAGGTTTCTGATAACTGTCTTATGTTTATTATTTGCTTATGTTGATCATGAATGTTTTCTTAAAGAATAAGTAATATTATTATAAATAAGTAATAATATTAGTAATAATACGTTTGCTTTATTATCATGCTTAATTAAAATAAATAATGCTAAATAATGTGTTTGTGTAAACCATGACATGTTGATTTACATTTTGCTTTTTTTAATTTTTATTAATCTTTTTTATGAAAGGGAAGTTGAACAAATATTTTGTAGCATTATAAATGCCTTTACTGTTGCTTTTAATCAATTGAATGCATTTTGCTGAATCAAAGTATTACGTTTTATTACAAATATTCCAACTTCACAGTTAGAGAAGATATTATGTGCAATGTATAGGCCTGTCATGATATCTACTTTTTGCTGTACGATATATTGCACCAAAATATATCGCAATAAACGATATTATTGTCATTTTAAGACCATTTTAGGCCACTCATTATATATTGCCAGAGTGGAATTAAAATAGCATCATAACACAAGTGCACTCTTTAAAAGATAATAATATTATCTTCCATTCATTCATTTTCTTTTCAGCTTAGTCCCTTTATTAATCTGGGGGAGCCACAGCGGAATGAACCGCCAACTTATCCAGCATTTGTTTTACGCAGCAGATGCCCTTCCAGCTGCAACCCATCTCTGGGAAACAGCCTTACACTCTCATTCACACTCATACACTACAGACAATTTAGCCTTACCCAATTCACCTCTACCACATGTCTTTAGACTTGTGGGGGAAACCGGAGCACCCAGAGGAAACCCACGCAACCACGGGGAGAACATGCAAACTCCACACAGAAATGCCAACTGACCCAGCCGAGGCTCGAACCAGCGACCTTCTTGCTGTGAGGCAAACGTGCCACTCACTATGCCACCGTGGCGCCTAATATTATCTTATAATAACATAATATTTTGTACTTAAGAATATTTCATTTAATTTTGTCATTTTAATAATTTAATGAATAGGCATTGGAATCAGAATGTGAAAACGCATATGTTAAACAAATAATAATAAATGTTAGCAAAAAAAAAAAAGCAAGGTAAAAAGTAACAGAGGCTGCGATATCTGCTACCAGATATCTACAATAGTACTACTATACTTTAGTCATTTATGGTAAAGACTATAGTGTTTTTAACCATACTGACACTAAGAGGTTGCGAATCAGCTAAAATGTTGCAAGAATTGTTTTTTACGTATGGGCAATATATATTGCATCACCAAAATTTATTGAGGTCATGTCCATGTATTGTGCGAAAAGTTGATATATTGATTATTGTGACAGGCCTAGCAATGTATAATAATAATAATATTAATAAATGATCGCTTTATTATTATAATGCTAAACAATGTTTTATGTGTTTGTGAAAACCATGACACAATAATTTACAGAGCTTATTTTATTATTTTTATTTAAGTTTTCAATTATTTTTATTTAATTAAATTATTTATTGTTTGCAAATTTTAAAAATATTGTATAAAATTATAAATGCCTTTATTGTTGCTTTTAATCAATTGAATGCATCTTTGCTGAATTAAAGTGTTACGTTCGATTAAAGATATTCAAACTTTAGAAAGTTAGAGTACATATTATATACAATATATGATCTCTGACCTGATGCAGTTATTATTTCTGTTAGTAATAATAATAATATTAATAATAAATGCTCTCTTTATGACAATAGTGTTAATACATGTTTTTGTGAAAAAACCACGATGCATTGTAACACTATAAATTCCTTCACTTTTGCTTTTAATCAACTAAGTGCATCTTTGCTGAATTAAAGTGTTACGTTCGATTAAAAATAGCAGATATTATATTATGTAGATTGTAGGGCTGAGCGATTAATCGAAAAGTAATCGAAATCGACATTCAGAACCAATAATCGATAAAATTTTTACATTACCACTTGTGGAGTCACATGACCCTGCTCGATGACTGAAAGCTGCGCCAGAGATGCCTTGAGAGGGCATACTTTCCAACAAAAAATTTTAATGCTTATATTCTACTTTCGATATGAAAAACACTGAAAATAATTTATTTTGTGTACAAAAGTGCAAGTTGTTTATTTTCACTTTTTTGAAAGTGAAGTTCATTTTAGGCAATGTGTTTTAATTTCAGTTGTTCAATGTTGATGTTCAAGAAGCAATCACAGAGAGTAGATAGTGTGTGTTTACCTCAATTATTTTAAAATCAAGTAATGTACCATTCATTCAGAAATCTCACACTTGTAATATGTGAGCATATTTATTGTTCAAAACTTGTCAGTGAAATATGAGGTCAAAATAAATAAATAAATAAATAAATAAATAAAGCATTTATTAATCGTAATCGAGTTAAAATGTTCAATTAATTGAGATTTTGCTTTTAGGCCAAATTGCCCAGCCCTAGTAGACAGAGTACATATTATAGAGTACATATAATAAAGAAAAATTACATAATAATAGAGTACATATTATGTACAATATATGACCTTTGACCTGACTCAGTATGTTTCTATTATGCTTAACTAAAAAAAAAAAAAACATTAAAACGAATGTGTTAGAAATATGCTAGCAACATGTTAATTAATTAATGCCAATAATGTTAAATCACACTTTAGCAACACGTTTTTTTAAGAAGCTGTAGTTGAATGAAAAAAAAAGACAAGATCCATGGGGTGTTTTCAAGTAAAATGGAAAAAGTTTTATGTGTAATAAATATAAAGGGATATAAATTTACATGACAACTGCAATATGGGGGCCTAAAACATAAATAAACAGGTTTCAAAATGCTTCCAAAAACTATTTAATGCTTTCAAAAAGTTTCTGTAAATGACATCTTTATCTGTGTAAACTACATGATTACATTAATATTATACTATACTAGTATTATATATCATTTGGAAAAGTGGCAGAAGGTAGGCTTTTTCCCACGAATCATCTGTTGAACTGCATCCCAATAATCACAAATACTGCAGAAGACCTATTGGAACCCACATGGACCAAGATTCTCACAGAAAGCAGTCATGTTTTTTGAAGAAAGAATCATGGTTTGGGGTTACATTCAGTATGGGTGCGTGCGAGAGATCTGCAGAGACGATGGCAACATCAACAGCCTGAGGACCAAGATATTTGTGATGCCCATTAAATTACTAACCACAGGAGAGGGCAAATTCTTCAGCAAGATAGCTCAGCTCCTGAAAGCAAAGAAGGTCAAGGTGCTCCAGGATTGGCCAGCCCAGTCACCAGACATGAACATTATTGAGCATGTCTGAGGTAAGATGAAGAAGAAGGCATTGAGGATGAATCCAAAGAATCTTAATGAACTCGGGAAGTCCTGCAAGGACACTTTCTTTGCCATCCCAGATGACTTTATGAATAAGTTATTTGAGTCAGTGCGGAGATGTTTGGATGCAGTCGTCCAAGTTCATGGGAGTCATAAACAATATTAATTCTTTTTCCACTGCACCATGACTTTATATCCTATTCTGTACATTATTTCTGTTAAATGACAAGATTTTTGTATAAGCACCTTACTGTCCTAAATAAATAATTAAAAATCAAGGCATGATCATGTTTTATTCTAGTAAAATCAACATAATCTAGAGGCCTTCCGATACCAGATGATCAGCAAGAAATCAAGTTACTATTTGTTGTTCCTATAGCTTGGATAGATGACAAGACTTATGTCAGGTAATTCAAAAGTCACACAGTGTATTCAGATTCTAATCAGTTCTTGAAATACTCCTAACGACATGCTCATATTTAATAGTTCATGCATAATGAATACATTTGGTGATGCATATAAATCAAGCCTGGAGTTCATCAAAGGTTGTTGTTTTTTCTTTGAGTGATAATTAGTATCATAAAACAACACATGTTATTAAGTCAAGTGTGGATTATGCAACAAGTGGGGATTTTCAGTGAATGTCTCTTGTTTGTCTGAACAATACAGTGACTTGCTCATCCTGAAGTGGCTGGCACGATGATAGAGAGTTGTGGGTGGTTACCAGGGTATTGCTTTATGGTTGCTAGGGTTTTCCAGGTGGTTGCCAAGCTGAGTTGTTTTGCTACCAGTCAAAAAATTTGTCATTTTGTGGTTCTGACTTTTTTTCAGAACCTCAGGTCTGTTTTCCTTAAAATTGAAAATGTTTAGCTTACATAAAGCAATTCTGACCATTTCTCTGCAAATTTTTTGTTTATATATCTGCATCTTGAAATTCTGATCTTTTTTAATCACAGAAATCCATGTTTACAGTTCTGATGTTTTTCGGCAGTATTTTCAGAATTTTTAGTTTATATCTTGACTTTTTTCTCTTTAAAATTCTCAAAATTTTAAATTTTCTTTACGTTTTACATCTTTTTCTCAGATTTTCATCTTGCAGTTATTTTTCAAAAATTCTGAGTTTACAGTAGATACATTATGCAATTTTGACTTTTTTTTCAGAAATTTGAGTTTGAATCTTGTCATTCAGACTTTCTATTCATAAAATTTCAAGTTTTAAATCTTGCAATTCTGACCGTTTCTCAGAAATTTGTTTAAATGCTGCAATTCTGATTTTCCTTCAGAATGCCAACTTAACATCTCGAATTCTGCATTTTGCTCCAGAATTAAGTTTGTTCCTGCAATGTGATTTTTCAGTTTTCATC
Source organism: Danio albolineatus (assembly GCA_903798035.1). Taxonomy (NCBI): domain Eukaryota; kingdom Metazoa; phylum Chordata; class Actinopteri; order Cypriniformes; family Danionidae; genus Danio; species Danio albolineatus. The sequence goes on from CAIGQQ010038083.1 coordinate 3,762,939, forward strand.
TCGCAATTGTTATTCTTCTCAGAACTTCTCAGAATGAGTTTACATCATAAAATTGTGACTTTAAGAAATTTGAGTTTGAATCTTATAATCCATTTTTTATTCTCAGAATGTTGCCTTTTATATCTTGCAACTCTGAACATTTCTCTAAAATTAAAATGTAAATATTGAAATTGAAGTTCTGCTGTAAGAGTCGGACACTGGACAACAGAGATGAGAGTCCACACTCAGTTTATTAAAAAGAGAATGGTCAGGCAGGCAATGGTCTACTACAGGTACAAACAGTAGCATGAAGGCAATCAAGAAGTGTAGGCAATAAGGTCGGTACAGGCGACAAAAACATAAACGAAGAAAAAAGGCTAGGGTCAAAAAACACGGAAAAACACAAAGAACGCCTCGCAATGTTACAGGGATAAACCAACAAGAATCAGGAAAGAGTTTGGGAATGTGAACTGTAGAAATAGTCCATTTGATCAGTCTTAGATCAGCTACCAGGTCAGCTGTGTGTGCGTAATCATCAGAGATCCAGCAACAGGTGTGAGGTGCATGATGGGATATGTAGTTCATAAGGTGACAGAATTGTAGTTCGGGTGATGGTGCATGATTACCAGCGATCTGCAAACCTTGATCACTGATGATCATGACATCTGCATATTTTCTCCAGAATTATGAATTTGTATTCTTGCAATGTGATTTCCCCCTTTAAAATTCATTCTTGCAATTCTCACTTTTTCCCCTTAGAATTCTAAGTTTGTATTCTTTTGCTCAGAATGATTATTATTATGCAGTTCTGTCTTTTTTCTAGGCTAAGTTAACAACAGCTGAGAAACAAATGATCTGCACTGTATGAAGTACTATATCCAAATTTTAGTTTTTTTTAAATCCAGAAACATTTGCTAATGCAGAAAAATTACATCTTATTTTTTTAAATAATAATCTGCATTATTGGGTAATTATGCTTTTTTTTTAAATAAATTTTAACCAAAGAAGTAGGACAAATTAAACATTGTCATTTAATAAAGGTAAGTCATTTGTACTGTAAAGCAAGCAAAAATACTGAGTAATAAAACATGTTTGCAGTGTGTGCATGTTGACAAGGAACCATTTAACTACCTAGTTTAGTTTAACTGAAAACACTTTAGATTAGGTCACAGCTTACGCTATTAACTACTGGCTTATTACCTCCCTATTATTAAGGTATTAACTGTTCTGAATCTTATTCTGCATCCCTAATCCTACCCAAAACCTAAACCTAACTTCTACCTTACTATTAATAAAAAACAAATTATCATTTATTAAACTAGCAGTGTTAGTTAATGCTTTGTTAATACTTTGAATTGTTACTTAAACTAAAGTATAACTATTTAATTTCTTATAAAAACAAATATAAAAGTGTTCATGACTTACTTTAGAAAGTGTACTGTTAATGCAGTCATAAAGCACAGCATTAAAGCGCTCACTGGCGTCATCATGTTGGCCACTGAAAACAGGCAGATGGACTCTGAATGACTGTAGGTGATGAATCTCACCCTCGGCAATACTGGAAATGAACAATTGCCCAAGATGCTCTCATATTTTCCCTTCCGCAACAGTATATCAGCACACCACTTACAGTATAATCTGCAGCAAAAGGTGTCGATAGATCAATTCTGAAGTGTTTTTATAACACCCTTCGAAAAGCTTCAGTAAGAACAAAAGCTTTGCGGCACAGAGGGGTGGCGTTATGTAACCAACAATGATGAATTAAACAGGGAATCAAATAAATCAAAAGCGAATTAAATAGTGACGGTCTCAGTGTGCATTGGAATGAGGTCATTTCTGGCTGAGGCACTAATTCAGATGTGTTCATACTGTATGTGTGATGGGTGGAGAGATGAATTAAACTTCACACGTACAGAAACACTCTCTCGTTCTATTTTTTCCTCGACTCACGCTGGGTTTTAAACCAGCATCTGGACTTTAATTAGACCCATCGGCCAGATGGACGCAGGTAGATTCATTAATCCCTTTTGCTGTGCGCTTAATGCAATTATAACTGACATGAGCACTTAGTTGCAGATTTAAGAAAGACAGGCTGATGCAATATTGGCTGATGCAATGACTGTGAATATTTAAAGGAACCATACACCCCCCACAAAATAGACAACCCGGTCAATGCTGGAAAACATTTATTGCTTTAACATTTCATTTAATTTTCCTTCGGCTTAGTCCCTTATTTATCAGGGGTCGCCACAGTGGAATGAACACCCATATACAGTACCCCCATTTATTTAAAGGTGCAGTATGTAAGTTTGACACCCAGTGGTTGCATTAGGTATTGCACTCCTGGATCAAAACAAACACAAGCGCAGGTTGCCAGATTGATGACAGGAGCGAGTGATTTAAACCGTGCTCTAAATAAAAGCAACGGCACCCGATAGAGTGAATATTCTCCATATTAAAAGGAGTTTTTGTTCTAAGCAACACCTCCAATTGACATTAAATATGGCTTCTATTTCTCACAGGTGAACAACAGGAAACTATTACAACGATCACCTCAAGTACACCTCATGTGCTTTATTCAGTGTTAAATGCTAACACTGTGAGTTTGAATGCAACTTTACATGACATTTATTGCCATACTACTAAAAGCAGCAGCAGATAGTTCACCTCAGACCTTGAAATTGAACTTTAGAACTAAACATGTGGGTGACGCAGCAAGAAGGTCGCTGGTTCGAGCCTCGGCTGGGTCAGTTGGTGTTTCTGTGTGGAGTTTGCATGTTCTCCCTGCGTACGCGTGGGTTTCCTTCGGGTGCTCCGGTTTCCCCCACAGTCTGAAGACGTGTGGTACAGATGCATTGGTTAGGCTAAATTGTGTGTAGTGTATGAGTGTGAATAAGTGTGTATGGATGTTTCCCAGAGATGGGTTGCGGCTGGAAGGGCATCCGCTGCGTAAAACATGTGCAGAATAAGTTGGCGGTTCATTCTGCTGTGGCGAACCCAGATTAATAAAGGGACTAAGCCTTAAAGAAAATGAATGAATGAATGAATGAACTAAACACGTGATTCAGCATGTACATTTAATAATGTTAAAGATGGTTAATATGTTATAAATCTTACCATTTCGTGAGTGAGTGCATATTCTGTGCTGCTGAATGTCTCTATTTAAATTTATGTCATGTTTCGACTGGTGCAAACAGCCTCAAAATGTGTCTTTCGTTTCCCAGGTAATGAGGACACAAGTGGCGGATCCTTCGCAGGTTTGAACGTCCCAAGATTCATTGCGCGCTGATAACGGCAGGACGTTCGTAAAAGAAAACTCCGGTTTAAATGTATGAATTGTGTTTATTGGACGTGGATATCTAATCACATGTTAAAAAAATAAAAGAGTATGACATGTCTTACTAAAAAGTGATATTAAAGACAGCTTACATGTTTATGTGCAATGTATGGATCAAAGGAATTATATTTCCAGTTTTTATAAACCTTGCTCTGCCTTCAGATCACTTAAAATAAGTTTTAAAATCACTTTGAAAGAAAAGACATTACAAATTTTATTAGCGCTTATTAACGGCAGCTGTTACAGTTGCTATGTGACGAAATCTGTCCTCTGTAGGCTAGATCGTCTCATTTCAAAACGCTCGGTTTGGCCTGTGTGGACTTCGAATGACTCGCCTTTGAAGTCTGCATCCTTCAGAGGATGCAGCCTCTGAAATGAGACACAGCAAGTTTAACCTGCTCATCTAATGTTTACGTTCTTAATATTTATATTATTTGCTATTTCATAACCTCATGTGGAACTGAATCTGAATCATTTCTGAGTTCATATGATGGTCGCATTTCGCTCACAGACACATGTTTTCAGAGCCTTTCTGAATGAATGAATGAATGAATGAAATACACGGTTTTCCACCAAGGCAACTCAAAGTGCTGAAATATAATTGGCTAAACTGGCATTGGGCAGGTTAAAAGAACATAAACAAAGAGAGCGTTCCGGCACGGAAAACACATTTTTAAAGCAGAATAACTGACTTCAGCATTGTTTTTCAGATAAACAAGAATGTTCACTTGACATGTTTCTTAAATGTCTGCAAACATATTATTGTATTTTTATGCTTTAGAAGAGTCAAAAACTTACATACACAACCTTTAATTTCAAAAGTTTACACTTAGCTGATGATTGATTATAAAGCTTGTTTGGCATGCTGTCCCTGGAGAGAGCCCTGAGCTCTCATAAGATCCTCGAGCCCGGGGCTCCCTCCCGTTCGCAAGGCGAGAGGAGAGTTTGAGCTCAGGTAGATCTCGAAAACTCCCCTGCGGGTAGCTAATGAACAGATAATGATCGCTATGAAAAGATAACTACTTACTAGGAGCATGTCTATGGTGCCGATTTGTATTAGTCAATTAACTTACAGTAAGTTGCATGCTTTTGGACGGTGGGAGGAAACCGGGGAACCCGGGGAAAACCCACATGAGCACAGGGAGAACGTGTAAACTCCACACAGAAGCATCAGCTGGCTTGGTAAGGACTAGAACCAGTGATGTTCTTGCTGTGAGGCAACAGTGCTAACCACTTGGCCACTGTGCCACCCATCTAGGAAGGAGGAGGAGTAGGGGTGTTATACGTACCCTATATTAAACGTACAGAGTGTACATGTTTTTTTTCCCACTGTATGCTATCAAATTAACTGACAACCATTTATGAGGAACTACTGGGCCTTTTGTATGGAAGAACTTTTTCATAGTTTTAGGGTCTTATGAATAAGTTTAATTTATCCCCAATTCAGTTTAATAACAATTTATTTTAACAAAATGAAAACTTCAGAAGTCCTATGAAATGATCTACATACTTAGACAGAAAACTAACATTTATTTACATTTCTTTTTATGAAGAATCAGTGATTGTACACAAGATGATAGTTGTTCCTAAATCTTTAAATTTCTGGTGAAATGACTGTCAGATCAGCGCTGGAAATAAAGGTCATGTGTTTGTGTCCTCAAATAGGAAAACGGCAGAGACTGACAGCATCATGAGCATCGCGCACGCATCAGCATGAGTATAATAATCCAAACTGCGTCATTCGTTCACACAGTCACACATATTTAAATAGTCTCTTGCGGTTTAATATCCACAGACAACAGTCCAGACTGCGAACTTAATCGACAAAACAATCTTAATAACAAATCTTTGACATTCTGTGTTTTAAAGCTAATTTTGGTTTTATGACTGGATCCTGCAATTGTGTCCACAGACAGTGTTGCCCGATTGGGTGGTTTCCCGCCCAGTTGGGGCGTTTTGAATTTGATTGTGCGGGTAAAAAAATGGCATAGGTGGGTTGACACTATTTGGGTGGTTTTAAAATGTACATTTTACATGCAACTTATTTAACAGAACATAACTGTGTGCTCCTACTCCATTCAGTTAGTAGTGACTATAGTGCATGGCGCAAACCGCTTGGACCCACCCACAAGAGAAGGTGAAGGAAAGTTGTATCAAAATCTGACTCTCTGGACCAATCTGACTCTCCTTCATGTGCACGTGCATCACGCAGCGCCTGCAGTTTAACTCATAGCATATTATCATAACACTTATTGATCATTTCTTCCTGCAACTGACAGCAAGAACAAACATAGAAGCATTGTCTGATTGAAAAGCAGCACTTAATTATGGTCAAAAGAATTTAAAACGCCAAATGGGATGAATTCCCATGTCGAAAGTAAAACATACTCTAATAGATAGTGTAATCTACACAACAATAAGTGCAGTATGTGGGTAAGAGGGGGCAGTGTTTTGATGTGATCCAGTTATGTTGTGGTACTGTGACTGCTGGCGTTATATGGTTAAAAATGACAGTAAAAGTAACTTGGTTAATTTCGATTTAAATAAATTAAAATTAAATAAATTATTAATCTAATATTTTGGGTGTTTTTTGTTTTTGTTTTGGGCGGGTTTTGTCATGTGCGTTTGGGCGGGTTTTGGACAGCTTTTGGGCTTTAAAAACTCAGCTATATCTTGTAACACTGTCCAGATTCACCATAGGTAAAAACCAGCCCAGGCTCTTTTGAAATGTGTGCCTCAGTCCATATTTGTGTAAAAATTCATAGGATTTCATTTATATGAAAATTTTTAAATAGAGACGTAAACCCAATCCCCGGCCCTAACCCTACCCCTCACTAGGGGATGAGGAAATTGTACTCTATGAACAGGTTTGGGAAATTCATACAAATTAGGCATTAAATCAAAACGTTTTTTGCATTAATATTTCACTTCAAATCCACCAGAGGGTGCAAATACATTTATGCAAAACTTAAATACGTTCTGGAAGTTATTTGTGAGTACAGATTTTTGAAGTACATTTCGGAGTACACCACTAGTGTACAGTTAATGGATAGTTATAATTTAATGGCTTTTTGTGATTCCAAACACCCAAACCTTTGAGTTTTTTTTCTGTGAATATATTTCAAAGAATGCAAATGTTAGAATTTCTAAATATGAAAAAAAAAAAATACTATGGAAGTTTACAATATTCTTCAAAATATTTTCTTTCATGTTCAAAGAAAGAAAGAAAGGTTTGGAAGAAGTGGAGGAAGAGTGGTTAGCACTGTCGCCTCACAGTCAGAAGGTCGCTAGTTTGAGTACCGGCTGGGCCAGTTGGCATTCCTGTGTGGAGTTTGCATACAGTCCAAAGACATGCAGTATAAGTGAATTGGAGGAACTAAATTTGCTGTAGTGTATCAGTGTGTGTGTACTGCACATGTGTGCGGCTGGAAGGGGCATTTGCTGTGTAAATCATGTGTCGGAATAGTTGCTGGTTTGTTCTGCTGTGGTGACCCTTGATAAATAAGCTGAAGAAAAAAATTAATGAATGAACTATCCTTCTAAGCACACTTATTTAAACAACACTCTAAAAATAAAAATAAAAATCATCATTCCAAAGTTGATTCGCAGTGATGCATAGAAGATAATTTAAGATTTCGTAATCTTGAGTTTTTCTCAAAGATTTTTCAGAGAACATTTCTTAAAAGAGACATGTTTTGTTAGTGTAAAGAACATTTTATTAATCTAAAGGACCTTTCATGGAATTAAAAGGCTTCCATCGATGTTAAAATTTCTCCATGGAACCATTAATGCCCCAAAAGAACATTTTCGTTTTTATTTTTAAAGATTGAAGAGCGAAAAGTGTTGGAATGATACAACAGTGAGTGAATAAAATAATATCCATTTTGGGCCTATTCCTTTATTAAATAAACAATATATACAAATTGTGAATGGGAGTCATCTCTTAAAGTCACCCATACTGAATGTCATTGCATCATCACTTTTATGCTGTAGTTTGAACCACAAACTCTTTCCTTTTCCTTATTTTGCCCACAAACTCTGAAAGCTTTCGTATTCATCTGCCAAAATAGATAAACCTTCACATGAACACATCAGGAAGGCGTCCGGCCAGAAAGAGTGCATTTGAGGAGGAGAAGTTGGCAGCAGGCCCTGATGCCTCCAACTGCCCTCGTTCATCAGCAGCCCCATGCATTAGTAATGTCATATAGCAGTAATACGCATCATTGCTGCACCGAGCCAATGAGGCACAGCAGTGAGAGGAATGAGATCATGATCAGGGATAATACATGATAATGGGTCTCTCTGAATGTGCTGCTGCATATGCATATATATAAATATATATCAGACAGATGTGGAATCACTCCTGGACATACAGTATGGCTGTACCTGATGTGCCTAATGATGCAGGACTGCTAAATTAGAGCTGAAGCAAAATGATATACTGTAGGCAATGTGGAGGGAACTGGGATTTGCATTGTGTCACGTTCAGAAGGAGGAGAGGACTCAGACATACAAAAAGCAGTGTTTATTTACTGTCTCTAGGATGTCACAAGAAGAAGGCATAAACTTGGACGAAGGTTAGGGTTAGGGATCCGCTCAGGATAGGTATATCTCAAAGTACTTGAAAGTCACTTCCCTGATAGGAGTTATGATGAAGGTCATCGTTGAGGAGCACAGGAGGGTGTCCAAGACGAGGTTGAAGGTGGGCGAGGTGGAACGTGTCCATATGTGATACCCGACGAAGGGCTAGTGGCAGAGTGGGGCTTTTATGGGTGATGGTCAATAGGCTGGTGATGGTGCACGGCTGGAAGCTGGTCTCGGTGATTGTGATTGAGGAACAGGTGATGAGTGGCGAGCTGGGGATGTTACACATTGCTTTTGTGAATTCATTTTCTTTAATATTTGAAAAGTCATTTTCTTTTATGTTTGTAGAAATAACGCATGCTATGCACAGTAAGCATAAGAGCACAGTACAGTAAGCAAAGTAAGACCCATCACTTTTGGCAAACTGTGAAGCATTAAAGTATAATGGTGACACATGTAAGAAATGAAATTCAATGAAATGTTTAACATCTATTCTGTCCGATTTGTTATTTTTATGATGGTAGCATTGTATAAAAAAGTCCATTAGCTAACATTGCTAAATGTATTGAGAAACATGATCTTTATTTACATTTGTTCATAAACATTCAATCATTTATTGTTAAAATCAAAGTTTATAATTGTTAAATAAATGTTTAATTAAATCTATTTAGTAATAGATTAAAGCTACTTTAAAATACAGTTGAAGTCAGAATTATTAGCCCCCTGATATATTAGCCCCCCTGTTTATTTTTTTCCCTAATTTCTGTTTAACGGAGAGATTTCTTCAACACATTTGTAAACATAATAGTTTTAATAACTCATTTCTAATAACTGATTTATTTTATCTTTGTCATGATGACAGTAAATAATATTTTACTTGACATTTTTCAAGACACTTCTACACGACTTAAAGTGACTTTTAAAGGCTTAACTAGGTTAATTAGGTTAACTAGGCAGATAAGGGTAATTAGGCAAGTTATTGTATAATGATGGTTTGTTCTGGAGACTATTGGAAAAAAAAATAGCTAAAAGGGGCAAATAATTTTGACCTTTAAAATAGTTTTTAGAAATTAAAAACTGCTTTTATTCTAGCTGAAATAAAACAAACAAGACTTTCTCCAGAAGACAAAATATTATCAGACATACTATGAAAATTTCCTTACTCTGTTAAACATCATTTGGGAAATATTTAAAAAAGAAAAAATAATTAAAGGGGGGCTAATAATTCTGACTAAAACATCCATATAGTGTTCCATTTCAACCACACTCTCTGTTTTTAAAAGAGCACCACAGTGACATATAGCAGATGCTCTCTTTTCATCTCTGGGGCCCCATATTCAGCTCTGGGCACCTGGGGGTGTTGGGTTGGACGGGAGTGAAAAAAAGGAACGCCCGAGGAGGGGTGATTGTATTGTGATAGTTTTGGGGGATGAATTTTGATGATAATGTGGCACACTTCTTGTATGGAACAACCCCAAGTGTTAGATCAGTACAAAAGGGTCCTGAACCCCTCTGGCCCCTGTCTATCAGACTCTTAACAGACAGAGGGAGGGTCACAAGCTGGCTGGTCCAGACCCCAAAGGCACTGTATGGGTCTCCACGTGTCTCTCTGCATGTGCTCTGCATCACTGCCTTTGTTTGCAGCTCCCCCGTGCATAATTTGTGCATCTATTATTCAGCGTCTATATTTGGGTAATTCTAGCACACGAGAGTGTAAGTGTAGAGGACAATCCAGTTTAAAATCAAGCTTACACATCAGCAAATTTCACTAAAGCCTATTTTTAAAGCATCTGAGTGCAATGTGGAATTTATATACAGAAAGCATGTATGCAATACTTAAATATTAACAGATTGTTTAAAAGATTTAAAATTTAAAATCCTGTAATTTAAAATTTTAAATCCTGTCATCAAATTTTAATCCCATTTGACTGTAATACAGATGAAGTTAGCTTAATCATCTGAGAAATTTCTGTCTGTCCAAAACTCTTAAGCTGTTCATAAAGACCTAATAAATGCATTTCAATCCTAGAGAAATGGCCCCTTTATTTGATGAAAAAAATCTTTTACATTTAAACATTGATCAGCGAAAATAAACAGAAGTTCAACCTTCGTGATGCACTGGAACAAGCCTCCTTGGTTTTTGAAGAAGTTCAAACACAAGAATGAACCACAGTATTTCAATTAATCAATCAATCAATCAATCAATCAATCAATCAATCAATCAATCTATCAATCAATCAATCAATCAATCAATCAATCAGTCAATCCTTCCATCCATCCATCCATCCATCCATCCATCCATCCAATCCAACAGTCCTTCAACACAACAAACAATCCTTCAAAAAATCCCTCCATCCATCCATCAATCAATCAATCAATCAATCAATCAATCAATCAATCAATCAATCAATCAATCAATCAGTCTATCAGTCTATCAATCAATCAATCAATCAATCAATCAATCAATCAGACAACCAACCAACACAACCAACAAATTAATAAATCAATCAATCAATCAATCAATCAATCAATCCTTCCATCAGTTCATTAAACAATCAATCCACACATCCATTAATCAGTCCTACAACCAATCAAATAATCAACTAATTGCATCCATTCATCCATCAATCAATGAATCCATCAATTAATCCATCCATCCATAAGGCCAATCAATTAATCAATCAATCAATCAATCAATGAACCAATCAATCAATGAGTCCTTACATTGTTCAATAAATCAAATGTCAGTCCTTCTATCAATCAAGCGATCAATCATCCATCCAGGCATTAATCACTCCTTCAAACGCTCCTTCAATCAACGAACCAATCAACAAAATCAATCAATCAACGAGTCCATCAATCTATCTGTCAGTCTTTCAATCAATCAATCAATGATTCCCTCTATCCATCAATCTATCTTTCC
>CAIGQQ010038083.1:3775069-3790195 GCA_903798035.1 Danio albolineatus
CACACATTTTAAGAATTTAGTCCCACTTTATATTAAGTGAAAATGTAGTTACTAAAATGTACTTACACTAAAAATTAATACTTAGTTGCAATGTACTTTTTACATTTTACTTGTGCTTGATTAAATATCTGCATGTAATTACATCTGTAATTAGATTATGTAAATACATTTATAATTACACTGTTGATCATCCCTTACACCTTAACCCACCTTTAAACCTACCCATACCACAAAACCCCTAACCATACGTGTATCCCACCTCAAGAGCACCAGAAGTGATCTGCAATACATTATTATTAACATAGTAAGAACACTGTATTTATATTTTGATGTAAGTAGATAGTAGTTAAGGACACTTAATATAAAGTGGGACTGAGAATTTTGTCGATAAACCTGATTATCTAAAGCCTGTTGACAAACCATAACAGCATTAAAATGTGTCACTTTAGCATCTAAAGGTAAAAAAAAATTGCAAATGAAATTTATTTATTTATTAAAAATATATTTTTTTTAAACTAAATCTTTTCAAAAACCACTACAAAACCACTGACATTATCCGGTTCTTGTGAAAAATAGGAACAAACTACATTTTGCTGTGTTTAATCAGCGTTAAAGTAATCTCACCCATCTAAATCTCAAAGAATGCAAGTGTGTGCAGATAAGCAAATTATTCAACGTGTGCTGCTTTATAAAAACGATTTCTAGAGAGGAAATGAAACTATACTGAAACCATACATGCCAATAAAAAAGTGCAAAAACATGAGTCACAGACAAGATTGCACAGACAAAACAACGTCACGTCACATTCAGACACCAACCATGGCACGTGGATCTATAAGGGTATCAGAAATTATAACTTTATTCTACACAATTGATACATTAACATATGAAATGTTAAAGCTAAAACCTAAATATCACTCAAATTAACTTTCTTTATTGCAGAAACATTGGTTTTTGAAAATGTTAAACTGTTAGCATTAGCATATGCTGCTAACATACCGCAGGCCATTGGTTTGTTCGGTTGAAAAACTTTGTTATCATCACAATATCAAGGAGGTAATCAAAAATGGAACTGCGTTTGTAGTGTGTAGCCTGATAAACAAGTTTGTTGATGAGTCATTTGATTAGTCAAATCTTCTGTGGGCGAGACGACGAACCGAAGAGATCACAGTCACATCTAGAAATCTGCGTTTTCGAGTTCCGCATGAACTTTGTAGCGCTAAAGCTATTTTTAGGAACTTTTTTAGTAAATGTAATTGTTTGTTCACATTTTGAAGATTTTTTACATTAATCTCTTTTTTCAGGTACCAGTTCAGTGTGAAGACATTGAAAAAGTATGGAACATTGTTGTGGTTTGTTACGATAACGAAATCTTTGTTTAAACACTTGGAAGCTATAGATAACGTGTTCAACATTCCATGTGCAGATTTCGGTGGAGTGTCAGGATGACCAAATCGGTTTACATGCTGAAGTGGTTTATGATGAAGGATCTTTTCCATTACGGAGGTGCACTCCATTTGTGAATGCGTCATATCATCATGGGTAAAACGCTTTATATTTACCTGACAGATAAACTGTGGTTAACCCTGGTTATCATCATTCTAAACCCTTTCATGTGTAATTCTGAAACATGTACAGTGTAAATTGTCAATATAATAACATTAACTATTAACCATCGAGACATTATAAGCAATGAGAAGCGTAAAGGGAGATAGGGTTTCTGTTTGTCCAGGATTTAAAATGACCTATAGTTAACTATTTTTAGTGTGAAGAGCAGTATAATACACTCACCGGCACTTTATTAGGTACACCTTACTAATACCAGGTTGAACCCTCTTTTGCCTTCAGATCTTCCTTAATCCTGCGTACTGGAAACATTCCTTACATATTCTGGTCCATATTGACATTATAGCATCACGCAGTTGCTGAAGATTTGTCGGCTGCACATCCATGATGCGAATCTCCCATTCCACCACATCCCAAAGGTGCTCTATGGGATTGAGATCTGGTGACTGTGGTGGCCATTTGAGTACAGTGAACCCATTGTCATGTTTAAGAAACCAGTCTTTATGACATGGCGCGTTATCCTGCTAGAAGTAGGAAGATAGGTACATTGTGGTCGTAAAGAGATGGATATGGTCAGCAACAATACTCAGGCAGACTGTGGCTCTGACTCGATGCTCACTTGGTACTAATGTGCCCAAAGTGTGCCAAGAAAATATCCCCACACTATTACACCACCATCACCAGCCTGAATCGTGTTCATGTTGTTGACGCCTAATTCTGACCCTACCATCCGAATGTCGTAGCAGAAATTGAGACTCATCAGAGAAGGCAACGTTTTTCCAGTCTTCTATTGTCCAATGTTGGTGAGCCTGTGTGAATTGTAGCCTCAGTTTCCTGTTCTTAGCTGACAGGAGTGGCACCGGTGTGGTCTTCTGCTGCTGTAGCCCATCTGCCTCATGGTTGGACATGTTGTGCGTTCAGAGATGCTCTTCTGCATACCTCAGTTGTAACGAGTGGTTATTTAATTTACTATTGCCTTTTTATCAGCTCGAACCAGTCTTGCCAGTGTCCTCTGACCTCTGACATCAACAAGACATTTGCACCCACAGAACTGCCGTTCACTAAATATTTCCTTTTATTTCGGACCATTCGCACTGTAAATACTATGCTATGTTTAAAGTCACTTAAATCAACTTTCTTCCCTATTCTGTAGCAGATCATCTTGACCATGTTTATATGCCTAAATGCATTGAGTAGCTGCCATGTGATTGGCTGATCCGAAATTTGCGTTAGCGAGCAGTTGGACAGGTGTACCTAATAAAGTGGCCGGTGAATGCACACTGTATTTGATTGAATATTTTCTGAAGGATTTTTTTCTCTCTTTTTTAGAGAAACACAAAATCACAATGGTGAGTACATATTGATTTAACATGTCAGCTAAGTTCTGAATCATGCTAACAACACACTATTAAATACATTCATAAAAATAGCAGCATGCTAATTCATGCTGGCCATAAGGTAAAATGCTACAAACATGATGATTTGTGCTAGCAATGTGTAGAATGTACAAATGCTAGGAAAAACAAATACAATGGAAATCAGTGGTTACAGGTTTTCAACATTCTTTTATATATCTTCTTTTGTCTTTAACAGAACAACCAAAAAATGAAAAGAAACCCTCAAACTGGTTTGAAATTAACTTAAAATGTTACAAAATATTAAAATTGAGATTGATGCAAGTATGAAATAACAGATGCAGTATCGTTTTAACACCACAAAACAGGAACAGAAGCAGTTATGAAGTGGGATTTAATTGTGTTTACACAGATTTTTTAATGGATAAATAAATTTACAACTATATGCTCTGATATACACCGAACAAAATTGGACCTAACAGGTATAATTTACACTGGCTTTTAAGCAGCATGTCTTTTCACTAAATTTGGTAGTGGCACCAATATGCATGTGTAAAAACACCTGTACTGTATGCAGTGCTTTGTAACCTATAAACTATGGCTATAAACTATTGTATATTTTGTGTGCATTTACTGTGTGTTGCTGCTAGTATCCATTTGATTAATGTTTCCTCAGCTGCTGGTCAAGTTCAGCATTCATTTGCTGTGAATAGACAATCCGTGAATATCAATGCTGTGAATATCAGAGCAACTGCCGGATTCTCCACTAACACAGATGTTATGGATGCTGAAAGCCTGACATTCACAGATGGTGAATATACTGTATTAAATACTGTATATATTAGATATTGATATTGCTCTTTTCCGGCACTAACTGTGGGATGTGCCTTGATATAGGGCCATCTCTGGGTTGTATGACACAGGTTGAGAATGGGATAGGAAGCAACGGCCAAGAGCTGATGAATGGAGATGAACGCAATAAAAAGGAGGAGCCGGTGCATCCAAAAGGAAAGAAGAAAAAACTACGAAAGAGGGGAACAAATCAAATGCAAAATTTAGGAGAAAAAAGATAAAGCCAACCTCAGACTAATGTGAAAAGTGCATTTGTTTGAAAGATAACACTGGCTAAGATAATCTTGAATCAGTACAATTGCTAAGTATTGTATAGTCCAGGGGTGGCCAACCCTGTTCATGGAGAGCCCCCCTCCTGCAGATTTCAGTTGCAACCCATATCAAACACACCTGCTTGTAATTATCAAGTGCTGTTCAGGTCCTAATTAATTGGTTCAGGTGTGTTTGATCAGAGTTGCAACTGAAATCTGCAGGAGGGTGGCTCTCCAGGAACAGGGTTGAGCACCCCTGGTATAGTGAAACGCTATTTAAAGTTCTTAGCATTGATAAATGTGTTAATTGTTTTTATGGTATTTTTGATGCTGTGCCTTTATTATGAATTAGTTTTTATAAGCTTGATTAAAATTAAACTCCTAACGCTAACTGTTTTTATGCAATTGTTTTTTTTAACTCGATAAATGATATTTCCTTACACAGACATATCTCTCAGCGTGAGAAAATGTTTTTTTTTCTTTTATTTTAAAACTGACCAAAATACATTAATTTTCGCTACTTAGCCAGCACTATTAAAAAGTGTATATCAAACATGCACTGCCATACGTGAAACAGAAAAAATATATTTTTTATATACAGTTGAAGTCAGAACTATTAGCCCCCCAGTTTATTTTTTTCCCCAATTTTTGTTTAACGGAGAGAATATTTTTTTCAACACAAAATATTACACAAAACATGAAATATTATGTTTTTCTAAACATAATATTTTAATAACTCATCTCTGTAATATGTAAACATCACTTTAATAACTGATTTATTTTATCTTTGCCATGATGACAGTAAATAATATTTTACTAGATATTTTTTGACACTTCTATACAGTTTAAAGTGACATATAAAGGCTTAACAGGGTTAATTAGGTTAACTAGGCAGGATAGGGTAATTAGGCAAGTTATTGTATAATGATGGTTTCTTCTGTCGACTATCAAAAAAATTGCGTAAAGGGGCTAATAATTTTTACCTTAAAATGAATGCTTTTATTCTAGCTGAATTGAAACAAATGAGACTTTCTCCAAAAGAAAAAATATTATCGGACATACTGTGGAAATTTCCTTGCTCTGTTAAACATAATTTGGGAAATATTTAAAAAAGAAAAAATTCAAAGAGGGGCTAATAACTCTGACTTCAACTGTATATTCCCTTCAGACCCTGGAAACAGTGGGCTTCACACATCAGTATATCTCACAAATATATATTTTTTTAATACAAAAGAGCATGGTCTTAATATATAGTTTAATGACACAGCTTAATGGCCATAGTGGTCGCTCTTACCTAATAAAATAAATAATAAAGAGTTCATTTTGCTGAAATACATAGAACGTGGGTGAGTTTTGACATTATCAATAAAATATTATGGATACTGTTATTAATAAAACAGTAACAGTACTGACTAATCAGAATTAAGGACTGGAACAAAAATGCAGCAAATAATATCCACAAAGTAACAATAAACACTGTTATTCATTTTGTAAACACATAAGACAACAAACTATTATGTGATGCTACATACAGTATAAAATAAATTTCAATCAAAGTGCAGGCAGTCTGCAAATAATCTTACTGTAGTGACTTACTTGGTGTGAACCCTTTAATTGGTTTTTGTGCTGTAATTTGCATGATCATACAATATATCACTTCTAACTACAAATAAAGTCAGTAAAAAGTCACTTTGTTAAACTTTTCTAAATTAAAATTGTCAGAATGGAGATTAAACTCCCATAATACAACCCAAAAAGAGTAAATAAATGGAAAATAATATTTATTTTTAGATTTTAAAAAGTTGCAGCAGATATTTATTACTCATTTTAGAGCTTATAAAGGATTTTATATTGATTAATCATACAAAAAATACAGATGACTGGCAATTTACCACCAAAATTGTTCGTCCGCAGCTCCACAGGGATAATATACATGGCCGTGCTGCTATAAGCTTTTGGTCAATCCTGCCATTGCCAAATGTCTGTTTTCATGGTGCTGTCTTTTCAACATGCGGGAGAGTTACGTTGTGGAGAAGCCCCAAAGAAGCGTACCACCCAGACTGTTGCATGCCCAGAGTGAAGCATGGGGCTGAATCAGTGATGGCTTGGGCTACAATATCATACCATTGCCTAGGCCCAATACTTGTGCTAGATGGGTGCATAATCTGTGTATCATTCGTTCAATCGTTTTTTCAAATTCAAACCAAAAATTAAAAAACAAAAAAACAACTTGTTTTTCCATTATTTGTTTCCTGAAAGAAAAGGAAAACATGAATAATGACCCTTTATCCGATTTTCTGATCTTGCGTTCAGATCAAAAAAAGAAAAAAACAAATAACGAGATTAGACTGATTTTAATTTAGATTTTTTAATTTATCCAAATTGCCATGACTGAAGAAAACGGCTGTTTTTAGGTTTTTCATTTGCTCACAAAAAAACGAGATTTTGGCTTTATTTTCGTTTTTTTATTTTAGTGAAGTAAAACGGATAAAAGACTTTAAAATTCATTATACACATGGAGGCCTGCTGAAACGCCCATCTTCCTCTGATTGGTTAACCAAGAGCTTGTGACGATGCCCTCAAAATAAAAGTCCTCTGCGGCTTTGTTTGAATTATTATTATTTAATAATATAAGTTTACATATTCTATCATTTGAACCACACACAGTTAGCAGACTTCATTGCGTGTGCATAAATTAAATAAAAACGTAAGTTAGCAGTATATCAGACATTTGTCATTAAAATAAGGTCAGTTCTCTGCCAAACGTCTTGCTGCTGTGCACCTGATGCTGAGCGAAGATAGCATTTCCGAGCAGAACCTGGTTTGCATGATTGTTTTCGAGGTAGGCCTATATAATAATAATAATAATAATAATAATAATAATAATAATAATAATAATAATAATAATAATATGCCTATAGTTGGCTGCCAGACTTTTTGCTGCAGTGTGCACCTGATGCTGAGCAAAGATTTCCATTTCCGAGCAGAAACTGGTTAGAGTAATTGTTTCTAAGCAAGGCCTATAATAATAATAATAATAATAATAATAATAATAATAATAATAATAATAATAATAATAATATTTTTACAATTTTTTTTTTACTTTTTTACAATTTGACACATGCAAACCACTGCAAAAATGTTCTAACCAACAGGCCCATGTCATATACAGTAGGTTATAAATAACCTAATTAATAAATAACCTATTAAACCTATTACTATTAAATAAAAGCATTAACGTATGCTGTGTTTTTGTTTTTTCAAGCTTTTGGAGCAATGACTGTAAAAAGTATACTTTGGAGACGTAACATAAATTTCGCTCGGCTGTGTTCCAAATGACATCAGTTTTTCAAAGTGCACTGCGAAGGGAGCGCAACTGTAAACATGTAAACATCGCTAAAACTGAACTGTAAAAAGGCTTTGAATGCAAGTTACACCTAAGAGTGATGACTTTAATGTATTTTTATTTTAAAATAATAATTCCAAGTTTAAATGTTAGAATGTTCTGAATGAATAGGGCAGGGGGGATAACTGGGAGTAGAACACAGCCAGGAATTATGTTTTTATTATGTTTTGTTAAATTATGTTAACAGCTCCAGAGATGTGGTTGCAAGTGCCCAAGTTTGCGACGCTGTTTGCGAAAGTTCGTTGAAACGACGGATTTGGGAAACATCAAATCAATGAACTAAGTTTCTAATGACGCAACTTGCGACCTTAGTTGGCTAACGATGGTTTTCGGAAACGCACCCTTGAGTGAATGAGCGAGCGGAGCAAAATCTTCATATGGGCTTATTATTTCAAATATTCTGTGTAGCCTGCCACGGTCTATAGGCCTATATAAAATAATATAGCCTATGTAGCCTGAACAAATCAATGAAATAATAGAAAATAAAACAATAATAATATAGCCTACAATAATAATAACAGCAACAATATATGTGTGTGTGTGTGTGTGTGTGTGTGTGTGTGTGTGTGTGTTCTTATTCTGGTTCTGCTAACAACTATATAAAAAAAGCTAAAGAATAAAAAATCACTAAGTAAATAATAATAATTATTATTGCTAGCCTTTTATTATTATTATTATTATTATAATCTATCTTCGCTCAGCATCAGGTGCACAGCAGCAAGACATTTGGCAGAGAACTGACCTTATTTTAATGACAAATGTCTGATATACTGCTAACTTACGTTTTTATTTAATTTATGCATACGCAATGAAGTCTGCTTTTATTTTGAGGGCATCGTCACGAGCTCAGATTTGGTTGACCAATCAGAGGAAGATGGGCGTTTCAGCAGGCCTCCATGTGTATAATGAATTTTAAAGTCCTTTATCCGTTTTACTTCACTAAAATAAAAAAACGAAAATAAAGCCAAAATCTCGTTTTTTCGTTTTTTTTTGTGAGCAAATGAAAAAACTAAAAACGGCCGTTTTCTTCAGTCATGGCAATTTGGATAAATTAAAAAATCTAAATTAAAATCAGTCTAATCTCGTTATTTGTTTTTTTCTTTTTTTGATCTGAACGATTTTTTTGATCAGAAAATCGGATAAAGGGTCATTATTCATGTTTTCCTTTTCTTTCAGGAAACAAATAATGGAAAAACAAGTTGTTTTTTAATTTTTGGTTTGAATTTGAAAAAACGATTGAACGAATGATACACGGATTATGCATCACTGCTAAGGACTACCGAACCATTCTGGAGGACCATGAATGGTTCGGATATTCAAATATTGTCTCATAAAGGCGATGCAGTGTATCAGGATGATAATGCACCAATAAACACAGCATGACTGGAGACAGAGTGGTTTGATGAACTTGAAATTGAAGTCGAACATCTCCCATGGCCTGCACAGTCACTATAGCTAAATATTATTAAGCCACTTTTGGGTGTTTCGAGGAGCAAGTCAGGAAACGTTACCCTCCACCAGTATCACATTGTGACCTGGCCACTATTCTGCAAGAAGAATGGCTCAAAATCCCTCTGGCCACTGTGCAAGTCTTGTATCTGTCATTCCCAAGACCAATTGATGCTGTATTGGCTGTAAAAGGAGGGCCTACTGTACACCATATTAATGAATTAATGTGGTCTAAAAAAGGTGTTTCAGTTTCATTGTCCAACCCCTGTAAATGTGATTGCAGTTACATTATACTTATTATGCCACCAAACCGCATTCAGTTTTCTTAGGAGTTGACACTGTTGTGACATAATTGAGGGGAGGCACTGAAAGCTAAAATGATGAATGATGGTCTCATGCACATGAAGCTCACTGTCTTCTACAGCAAATGCTCTTGAAGGGTACCATTTGGGATTTGTTTTAACATGCATGAACCAGGTTTCGGATTTGTGTGATGGCATTGAAGGGTGCTAAGAATGTCAAGTGAATTGAACTGATATATTGATATCCTGTGCTCAGAAAACAGAGAGCAGTAAACACTGTATAAGGACCCTGTCAATCAGACCACTGCACTTAACTATGAATACATACACAGGAAACTGAATGGAGGTAAAGTAGTGATGAGGAAACACAGGCAGAGTTTATGAATCATGCAACTTCAGCCATGCATTTGTTGTACAGTAGATTTGGATGTGAAAATCAATCTGCTCTAAAGCCTTACAGGTTTGTTCACATTTGTAGTTCTACAATAGTCTATAGTGTCAATGTTTTAATTGTTTGAATTGTTTTAAAACATATTTACAAACATGGTTTGTCAGGGTTTTGCCCCAGGTTATTTTAGTTTTCCCTTGTAATGTTTTTTCTTTACCACTAGATTTTTTTGTGTCTGCAATCATAGTTATTGATTTCACATGTGCTTTTAGTTGTCTGTATTTAAGTAGCCTCAGTTCAGGGATTCTTTGCTCGGTTATTGTGGTTCCAAGCCTGTCACATACTGTGAGTTTTGCTTACTTGGTTTTTAATCTTGTTTCTCTAGCATCTGTAATTCATTGGAGTTTTTTGTGGATTTTTTATCTGCTGAGTTGATGTTTTTTGGACACTAAAGTTCCAAGTTTTTGTTAACTGTTCTTTGTCTTCTATTGAAGATTTGTTTTTTGCTGTTAATAAACCTCCACAAGGAATCGAGAAGCCTTTCATTACTGGGTTCTTCAAATCCCGGTGGCTCATTGGTAACAAAACTGCACTGACACACCAGAGACCCAGGTTCTTTCCCCGAGCCTGACACGGTTGTCTGATGTATACGATCTATTGGCTTTTATTGTACACTGTAAAAATATCTGTCAATAAACAGTTTCTGTATCTTGTGTTTTCCATTTATTTCCAGTTGTGAATTGCATTATGAGATGTTGATCTCTGCTCTGTTGACTTTTGATGTTGAAAATTCAACTCTACAGTTTAACAAAGTGACATTTTTTTTACCTTTTAGTAGTTTGAAAAATATAATGTAAAAGAAATAATATAGACAGAAATAATTCTGTAAAATAGCAGAAAATGTGCTGGCAGTTTATTACAAGGTTTTTGTACTGCAATATACAACCCGAATTCAGACAATATGTCATTTTAAACTTTCAAAAGGTAATAAAAATCACTTTTTTAAAACTTCTTAAGATTGAAAAGTTGTTGGAAGAAAGCCCAAGGTCCCATCATGCAATTCAAAAGCTTACATAAATGAGGAGAAAAAAACATGAATCACGAAATATGAAAAACTGCTAATTTATGGATATTTTACTGTGCACATAAGATGATTTCCCTTTTTGCATTATAATTTATTCTTTCTTTTTTATTTGTTTGATTAGATTTTTTCATTTTGTTTTAAATGAACTTTTTTCCTATTTGCTATTTTGTTCATTTCTGTTTAATCTTCTTTTATTCGTCCATTCATTTTGTTAAGCCGGTTTGATTATGTGGTCTACTTAATGATCATGAGACGTCTTAAATTAAGGGTGCTTTCACACTTGGTTCAATTGCCTGGACCGTAACCAAGTTCGATTGTCCTCCCTTGCCACCTGCTTGGTTGGTTTGTGTTCACACTCTTTTTTTTCCTTCTGAACCCCGGTACGCTTGCGTCATCAAGCCGATGTTTTGTGTATGTCTGTTGCCAGACAGACACGAAAGCAAAGCGCCAAAATGGAAAGACGTCTGCACATTGCGGTCGTTTCGCTTTTACTGAACCTTTTGGTTTAGAACATACAGAAAGCGGCTCGCGTCTATCTGCCGCAAACATATACACGTTCAGAACATCACGTGATGTCCAAGCTGTTTTTGGAGGAGACAAGCAGACATTATCACTGTGTTTGCCCTGGCTCAGTCCCGCTTGTCAGCAAGGTACACTACGTGATACTCAGACAAACACACACACGAATGAACGTAATAAAAACTATAGTTTGCTGTACTGTTGACGGTTCACTTCTGGCTTTTGGTACGATTGCATTCATACTACAAGTGAACCGGACCAGAGTTCACATGAACCGTACTCCAGACCACCTCTTTCAGGTGGACTCGGGTACGGTTCACGGGTGCGCACTCGAGTTCAGAAGACGTGTTCACACTAGCTAAACATACCGTTCTATGACGTCAAACGAACCCGGGTGCGGACCAAAAGTTGGCTTCTAGTTCCAACATTTTAAGCTTGGCATTGACAATGGTCAACATGTGACTGAAGAGTTTTCCATCCACTAAACTTGTGTCTTTTTGATTTTTAAGAGTGGGCAGACTTTTTCAGTCACTCAATTCTTAATCGGTTTAATTTAAACTCTTAAAATAAAAGTTATCTTGGGGTTTTGTTCACGAGTGAGGGTAGGATGGAATGTGAGATTGACAGACGGATTGGTGCAGTGGCAGCAGTAATGTGGTTGATGTACTGGACCGTTGTGGTAAAGAAGGAGCTGAGCCGAAAGGCAAAGCTTTCGATTTACCAGTCAATCTACGTTCCTACTCTCACCTATGGTCATGAGCTGAAAGAACAAGATACAAGCGGCTGAAATGAGTTTCCTTCACAGGCTGGCAGGGCGCACCCCTATGGATAGGATGAGGAGCTCTGTCACCCGGGAGGAGCTCGAAGTAGAGCCGCTGCTTCTCCACATTGAGAGAAGTCAGCTGAGGTGGCTCGGGCATCTGTTTGGATTCCAAGGGACCAAGGGAGGTGTTCCAGGCATGTCCCACCGGGAGGAGGCCTCGGGGAAGACCCAGGACACGCTGGAGGGACTATTTCTCTGGGCTGGCCTGGGAACGCCTCAAGATCCCCCCGGAGGAGCTGGAGGTGAAGTGTCTGGGGAGAGGGAAGTCTGGGGTTCTCTCCTAAGACCCCCGCGACCCGGTCCCGGAAAAGCAGTAGAAAATGAATGAATGAAATAAAAGTTCCAAAGGTGGTTGCCCCATTGGAGAAAATAGTAGAGAGTAAACAGTGCAAACATAATTGTCTAAAATAAGAAATACTGCACAAGTTATACTAAAAACCAGAATAACACAGTTCTGGTGTAGGTGTTTGGTGCAGGAAAGTTCCTAAAGAACCATTTTTCCATTGGTAGGCCAATGAGAATTGATATTTTTAAGAGTATACCTAAATATGCAAAGATATGCAAGGTTCAGTTCTTGCATAACAGATCATAAATTGTCCGCTGAGATGGTCAGATAGTCAGTCAGATACATATAGTATGCAAATGGAACAAACTGTTTTTTGTTCCAGGGAACTTAAACAGGAAGTGTATCAGCCTTATATTCTCTAACTTTCTCAGGTGAATGTTTGCTGCAATGCCAGTAATTAAAAGAGTTCAGGGCAGATTTTAAGCAGAATTGTTTAAATCTTTGCTTATTTTATACTATAGGGATACCGGAAAGGGATGCAGGAAATGGGTTGATACAGAAAACGTTTCCTCTGCTTTAGAAAGGATATCTCAGAATTACACAGCATAAAGGAGGGACACAGAGAAGACCAACATGAAGTGAATATATTTAATTTGCTTGGACATAAGCTATAAAAATGAGTTTAAACTAAAAAAAAAAACTTCATTGCATTGGCATCGGGATAACAACTAAATGGGATAAGAACGCTGTTCAGATCCAACTTACAGACACCGGCTTGTCAGAAAAGGTAAGAGAACATGACAAATACAGTATGAGAAGATACCAACTACAGACTATTTGATTTCTCTTGTACTGTAAAACAATGTACATTCTAAAAACTGGATTAGTTTTTAGAAGGGAACACGATTTCAGTCTCATCAAAAGTTTGTGTTTGATTTGGTGTGTATACATGCTGGGTTTTTTGTTTGTTCGTTTATTTGTTTGTTTTATAATTGTTTTGTGAAATCTGCATGCAACTTCTGGGTGAAAATTGCATATTCTACAACAATTTGTGTGTTTATATTATATTATCTATATGTGAGGAAATGACAAGTTAAAAGTCTTTACGTATCAAAGCGTATTTACGTATCAAAGCGTCATTACAGTATCAAAGCGTCATATCCTATAACTTCAGTTCTTGAGGTCACTCTCAGATCAGATCTTCGCGAAATGGCCTTCACAGGTGAAAAGGTAAAATTTCAATCTACTTGTTAGCCTATACAAGTTTTTTTTTTTAAGAGAAATAAAACCGGTCTTTTGAAAATCTTTTCGTTATTTAGGGAAATGATTTTTACCGTTTTGATTTGAGCGTGTCTTTGCATGACCTTGTTTATCAGTAGGTCAGTGCATGTTTGACTTATGGAAACTGCTTAGATTTTAGTATCTGTATAATGATTAAAAACAAGATAATGATTAAGACATTTTCTTGGTTATAGTCAAGATGACAAGGCTTATTGTAAGTAATCACAGCTGTGCTTCCTTCATTTTCAGTTGACGCTACGAAGCCATTTTTGGCTGAACGTTTTCTAGCAACCAGCTTTTCTAACGCTACTGAATAACAGTCTGCAAAAAATTGGCATTTTGAGTAAACCACTCGTTTATGAACCATATGTCATTTAAAGCATTGTGGAATTAGCATTATAGCATTTTTTAGATGACAGACAGAGGTAGTGCACATTTTCAATTAAATGATGCTTATATTTTATAAGGTGTATTTTTATTATTTTAACAACAACATCAATAATAATAATAATAATATTAATAATAATATTAATAATATGTTTTTCTTTATGATCTCTTGATTGAAAGCACAAAAAGCAAAAGCATGGTCTACTGTAAAAAATGACAACAAACATTTTTATGTTGCTTTAATGTTAGGTTAATCAGGTTTATACTAAGTTTAACTTAATATTTTTAATCAGTGAGATGAATGTCAAAAAAAGATCATTTGATTCAAATTAAAAAAATTAAAGCAGCAAGAAATTGTTTTGTTTTTTACAGTGTAGAAGGCTTTAAATATTAAGATAAACTTCTGGCTACACCACAAATTTTTAAATATAAATCAGTCAATATTTAAAAACTTTGTACTTTAAAGTTTTACTTTGTTTTAATTTATCCTTAAATGGGTCGTTGTGTTACTTTATGTCTTCTATTATTCGTTGATATTACAGTCTTTATCTATGGTCACAATTAACAATGTTTTGGCAAATGTTTGGCTGAAACAAAGTACTTTTCAATAGAAATACATGCATATTCTTACAAAGAGCTGATTAATTAAATTAACTTGCTTGAGCTGTGTTTTACATTGTCCACATTTTGTTATTCATTCATTTTCTTTTCGGCTTAGTCCCTTTATTATTCTGGGGTCACCACAGCGGAATGAACCGCCAACTTATCCAGCACATGTTTTATTCAGCGGACGCCCTTCCAGCTGCAACCCATCACTGAAAAAACACCCATACACTCTCATTCACACACATACACTATGGACAATTTAGCCTTCCCAATTCACTTATAACGCATGTCTTTGGACTGTGGGGGAAACCGGAGCACCCGAAGGAAACATATGCAAACACGGGGAGAACATGCGAACTCTACACATAAATGCCAACTGACCCAACCGAGGCTTGAACCAGCGACCTTTATGCTGTGAGGCGATCGTGCTACCCACTGCGCCACCGTGGCGCCCCACATTTTTTTTGTTATACTACTATTAATTATAATATTGCTAAGTCTAAGAGAACACTTTTAAAGAAAGAATTTATTAAATGTGAGAAACTCAATTACACATACTGCTGTAAATTTA
>CAIGQQ010038083.1:3799472-3850133 GCA_903798035.1 Danio albolineatus
TAATAGATTTCTCTGATCCGTATCTTAAATAATAATATTATAAATTAAAATAATAATGGTTCATTCCATTGTGAATGTATTATCACACCAATCAGTCTATGCGAGAAAAAAATCATTCGACAGTCTGAAACCAGCGAATCTAAAGAACCAATACGCTTATTTCACGCGGGTGCCATTTTAAAACTCGAAAGCGAGGCTACGGTGGGAAGAAATCCGCAAGTATAAGATCAGCACTGTAAACATTGCAACAACATGCTGTGTACTACAAACCTCCAGCTGTTGCCGTGATTTCAAAATGCAGAAATGGTGTAAACATCACTTTAATATCATTCTATTAAGCTTAATTTAAACAATTAAAAAAAATATTAGGCTTCAAACAACGTTACTTAAAGAGTAATACGCTTAAGTGTCCTCCTAGACTTCAGTTCATGGCAGCAGGTAAACACCGTGGGGGCTTCCCTGTTTCAGCCTGTGTAACCCTGTGAGAGATAAAACAATGCAGTCCTCTGTAGCACACCTTCGTGTTGTCTGTAATGGTGTTGTCCCAGTACTGAAGTTTTAAAAACATCCATTTCCCGCAAACATTTAAGCACCGCTGAGCGCATTCATAAACAGCTGATTTGCCACAGTATTCACCAGTGCTCAACAGAAATGACTGTGATTGGCAGTGAAGGTCATTATTTAACCGCTCTTCAAAGATTGCAAACACAGACTGACACTGGGTCGTTTTAAAGCCAAGAAGATCAGTCGACTTAGATAGAGTAGATCGCTCGTTTGTGTTTGCACTCAGTAAACATCAGCGAAGTGCCGCAAGTGCGGTGAACTGATGACCGTCACAGCCAATCACAGTCATTTCTGTTGAGCACGTGAACACAACAGCAAATCAGCGGTGTTTTAGAACGCCATCAACAGCGCCTGAAATGTTAACGGGAAACTGAGTTTTTTAAAGTTTTTTTACCTTTTAGAACCTAAATTTTGTATCGTGACGAGTCTAATATAGTGAAAGAAGCAGTTCATTAACTTGAGTTTGTTAAATGGCAACTAAAACGTGTGTTTGGGAAAGAAAACCTTAGCTAACTAGTGCCATTTCCCTTAACTTGGCTGAAAATGAGATCTGATATCCCTTTTTATTTTCACTATTCATTCAGAACGGACCTTCAAGTCAGTTGGAAGGCGGTGAAAGTATAAATTTGTGTCACTTTCTCTTTGCTGATAAGATATACCGCCAGGTACACAACATTCCTGTGTGACTGGGTATCTTCCCACCGCAGCCTCGATTTTGTTGTCTAAAATGGCGGCTGCGTGAAATCAGCCTATAGACACTGTAAGTGTTCGTAAGACACTTTTCTTGTAAAATAGGCATTTGTGCCTACATATAGCCTAAAAGTAAATTACAGTTAGATGCATAGTTTGTATAATCTGACCCACAGTAACCACTGAAATAGCTAATCAGAAGTTATAGAAATCTATACACAAAATTTCCCTCAAAACACTGAATACTTAAATAGGTTTTATTAATAAATTAGATGTGATTTCAATAAATACATGAATTTAATTCACTAAAGCATGTATTACACAAACTAACATTAGTGAAAAAAATTTACCCCACAAGAGTAATCTGGTCTAATGTGTTTTTTGACCATCTCTGAAAGTGGTTGAAAGTGGACAAGCTCAAAACGTTTCACATACCGTTCTCACCTGTAGTACTAGATGAAGTTGTTAACAAAATGCGTCTTCTTAATGTTAGGTGTGAACAGGCTCTGAGATTGACAGCTGGAACAGCAGTGCGGTCATTGTACTCCTCTGTTGTGGCAAGAATGTTCCCTCCATGCTCAAAGCCTTTTCTAACAAGTCTGCTCCAGCTCTGATCCGGGTTTTCCATCTTACACTCCTTGATCGTTTGATCTTTTAAACACTGACATTTTATGGAGATTTTTAATTTAATATTTGCTCTTATGCCATCCTCATTAAAATCAGCATGATTATTGTGATTTAAAAGCCTTTATTCCATTAGAATTGATGGAATAGTTATCATTCGCTATTAGTCAGCTAAATGTAAGTGACAATAAATAGACCATGAGAGAATAGAAATTATTTTAATAAAAAATTATGACTGCACATGAAGTGCAAAAACAAAAAGATATACATGGATAAATCGTTTATAATAAACAATGCATTGCTGAATAGCAGGAAATCAGTTTTGTGCTAATCCATGCTTCTTTCATTTTGTTTATTTGTGTTTGCCATCCTGAGCTCCACATCCCTGCGGGAACTCATTCATCACACTTTCACCACACACAGACTAACAGATTGAATACGAGATGTGCATGTCTGATTCATTTTGTTGTTAAGATGGCACATAAGCACACACAGACAAATCCGCAGTGTTCAAAGTGTGGCAATGATTGATGTATAATAATTATAATAATAATGTCAGGCATTGTGTTGTGTTTTATGTGTTTTAGCCACTGACGATCCTCCAAGGCCTTCCTTCGACTCTCAGCTGTCCAGAGATATGGCCGGATACATGCCGGCTCGAGCAGACTTTATGGAGGTAAGAGATCTGCAGCTAATAGAAATTAGTCAGGGTTGCACCTTATTTCATTATTGACATGGATGAAAACGAAGCTGTAAGGAATAGAAATGCATGCATTCAGTGGA
Source organism: Danio albolineatus (assembly GCA_903798035.1). Lineage (NCBI taxonomy): Eukaryota > Metazoa > Chordata > Actinopteri > Cypriniformes > Danionidae > Danio > Danio albolineatus. The sequence goes on from CAIGQQ010038083.1 coordinate 3,802,134, forward strand.
TTGTAAGTAAGAGATAAAGTACATCCAGGACGTTGTTATCACTAAAACGAAGCAATTTGGAGGGCTGTTGTATTAACCTAAAGGCCTTCAATCTGCAAACAAAAAAACTGAATATACTTCATCCCACTTATTAGAGGGCCACGAAATGTAAAAAATTGACACAAAACATGTTCGTTGTTCTAAGCCGTAATATTTTATTAAGTATTTAATTAAACAAAACAAAAAAACAAAAAAAAAACAAGAAACGAAAGTGGCTGAATGGAACAAACACTAACCAGGGTGTCCTCAAGTTCTTACATTTGCCTTGCATTTCAACAGCCAACTTTTTGTTCTTAACACTTTTTAAATTTGCTGAAACATTGTCTTGTAGGTCTTAAATTCTTTTTAACGGGTCTTAATTTTTCTATGTCCATGTAAAGCTACCCTATCAGGCTGACACCCATCCAATCACCAGCAATCCATCTCAATAAAACTTGTAACAAAACTGTATTTATAACTCTATTTATCAATATGGTTTAATTGTCTTCCCTACAATACATTTGTTTAAAAGTTCTCCATGTATTTATAGACCATATATTGTGGGGACACTGACCTGGTCAGACTTGTGTACTTTTAGTTTATTAAAGTTTTTAAAGCTTGTCAATCTTTTTTAACGAAAAAAATGTGAATGTATACGGGCGCCACAGTGGCGTAGTGAGTAGCAAGTTCGCCTCAAAGCAAGAAGGTCGCTGGTTCGAGCCTCGGCTGCGTCAGTTGGCATTTCTGTGTGGAGTTTGCATGTTCTCCCCGTGGTTGCGTGGGTTTTCTCCGGGTGCTCCGGTTCCCCCACAAGTCCAAAGACATGTGATATAGGTGAATTGGGTAGGCTAAATTGTCCGTATTGCATGAGTGTGTATGGATGTTTCCCAGAGATGGGTTGCAGCTGGAAGGGCATCCGCTGCGTAAAACAATTGCTGGATAAGTTGGCGGTTCGTTCCGCTGTGGCAACCCCGGATTAATAAAGGGACTAAGCCGAAAAGAAAATGAATGAATGAATGTGAATGTATACAACTAGGTTTTGTTTCGTTTTGACACATTTAAAATATGTGACTGAGAAATAACTTATTTAAATTTTTTAATTGGGCAAGTAAAAATCTTTTTCGCTGGCCTAACCAGTGTTGCTTTTCGGTTTTTCTCGCGACCTTGGGCAGTTGGTTTTACATTTCGCCGGGTTTTGGGCTGGAATCAGTCAGCTACATCTGGCAACACTGGGCTTAACTGGGCCATTAGAAATAATCCTTCGCATTTAGCCCTGTATAACTCAAATTTTAATTATAATTAATGTCTTTAAAAGGTCTTACGAAGTATTAAATTTAACTTGGTGAAACCTGCAGAAACCCTGATGTAATTATTCAATCACAAGATGGCGCCAACAGCTGTGTGAAAGGCAAGCATATTAACATGAATGTGAATGGATGTGAATTGTGAACATTTTCACTGAAGATCAACAAGATTTGTAGTACCTAGATGAGCCTGCCTTAATAGTTTCAGCAGTTGTTATCTGGGAATAACTTAGCCTATAATGTGACCCACTTATCAGAATCAAGTATTCCAGACAGCCATGTAATATTGTTGTTTAACAGCAGACTAATTGTCCAATTCATGTAATGTCTTCTTGGAAAAAATAGACAATAGCAAAAACACTGTTAAACTGTTATTTGAATATTTGGTGATATTTTTTACAGCCTTATACAGCCTTGTTTCCATAAATTCAATATGCTGTCTGTTTAGAACTAATTTAATTGATGCATTGTTTAAAGCAACCTCTCTTTCTCTTTTTGTCTGTGAAATTAGGAGTTTGATAATTACGCTGAATGGGATTTGAAAGATATTGACTTTGTTGATGATGATTCTGATATCCTTCATGGTGAGTGCAACAATGCAAAAAAAGACTACATTTGTTCTCTCATTTTAATGAAATCTAATGTTATTTTCACAATGTAGCATTATCATAACTAGTTTTACACTGGAAAAATCGCAATCGTTGTTATTGCCGGTTTTGCGAGATATTTCAGTTTAGTGATGAAAAGCTTCCTCAAACATCATAACGTTTTTACTTTTATTTTTTAATAAAACCATCCTGATTTAATTTTTCTGTTTACATATTCATACTATTATACTATTTTTTATTATAATGTTTGGTGCTTTTGGTATTTTTATTAGGGTTTATTATTTATAGATTAAGTTTAGTTTAATTAAATTGTATTTTAGTTATAGTATTACAACTAGTTCAATTTTACTCCGTTTCCATACTTTAGCTCTTAAGCTAGTTACAGTTAGTTGCCAAGGCATCATATTCAGTTTTATTTTATTTATATTAACATGTTATCATTTATAATGTGTTTCATATGTAATATGATTCATTATTTATTTATATAATACAATTTATTTGTGAAATCACACTGAATGCTAAATTTTTGTTAACATCTCTTTACCATGTTTGTGATGTTATTGTGTTATTGCAGCACTGAAGGTTGCAGTAGTGGATATCTATCACTCCAGACTAAAAGAAAGACAGAGAAGAAAAAAGTAAGTAGAAAAAACGACTTGTACTGCATAAAGTCAACCTCTAGAGGGCCACACTTCCCTATTAAAACATATCTTAAATTAGAGCTTTATATTTTAAACGCCCCTTTCTCAATTAACATATATCTGAACAAAAATATGTAACACTCATATGATAAATACCAGAATTGAAACCAATTATCACATGCGCATTTGAAATGCCTTGCTGGAGTTCATCTGGTGGTTTGTTATAATGTAACCTAATCCATAGCAACCCATCGGCCAGCCCGATTTTCTCTTACACAAACAGTAACGGTGTGTAAATCAGCAGTAATGAGCCCTAGCTGACCTGTAATGGTGTGTGTGTCTGTGTTTGAGTGCTTGACCTCAGCTGTGTAGTGAAGTGGAGCCTCAGCTGTTGTCTGAGATCTCCTGCAGAGACTCACACTCCACCAGCGGATGCTTTTAATAACACCATCCTCAAACTAAGCAGCACATCTTGTCATTCCAGTGCATTTAGTTTGTAAATATGTGAAATACCAATGAATATACTGTGCATGATAGACATTTAAAACATTCGCATAGAATATATTTATATATTTCTATTTATTTCCCTTTTGTTTTCTTAGTCATGTTAAAATCACTTTATTGCACAACTTTAAAGAGATCAAATTCTGTCATCATTTACTCTCTTTTCACTTATTCCAAACCTGTTTGACTTGCATTCTTCTGTTGAACGCAAGGGAAGATATTTTGAAGAAAACTGGAAACCTGCAACCATTGACTTCAATAGTATTTGTTTTTTCCTTATTTGGATGTCAATGGTTGCAGGTTTCAGTTTGACAGAATGAAATATTAACTATAAAATAATTGTAAAAAAAGTATTGTAGTAAAATAATTTGTTGTTGTTATGGTGTTAACAAAAAAAGTTTGCTGAATAATAACGTGCAAAAATCTGTTTGAGCAATTTGGGCATAAATGTTTTGTTTATTTGATCGATTTCTTACATTTTTTTGTCTGTTGTCTGTTTAATTTGTTTTCAGAAAGCTCTGATTCTCACAAAGACCGCATTTATTTGATCAATATTGACTATATTATATAAAAATAATATAGCAATTGTAAGTTATATTTATATATTTTTTGGGATATTGATGATATTGTGTCATTTATTAATCTCTCACTGCATTACTCCTCATCAGTGTCACATGAAAATATGTGAAATCAGAAATCTGGTTACATTATAGTAACTGCACACTATGAATCAATCATTAAGCATTAGCAAATAGTTCATTCATCATTTGTTAATTCATCATATACTACTCCTAAATAACTGGTTTGTAAACAAAGCAACACTTAATTTAGTAACGCAAAATCGAATCAAAAATCAAACAGTTCAGAATAAAAAAAGTGATTATTAGTCAAGAATACAGCATTTGTAGCTGTAGTTATGAACCGCTTACTAATGTATATTAATGTGGAGTTAATGCTTAACAAATTGTAAATTAACTATTTGCTAATGCTTAAATTATTCATAGTGTGCAGTTATTATAAATTGTTACCAAAAATCTTTCTAATATAATGATTTGAAAACAATATACCGTAAAAATATCTTTTAAAAGCGGGTTATGTTTGTGAAAAATTGTGCTTAAAGAAAAAATTCAGAATTAAAAAAAAAACTGCACTTATTTAAAATGAAATATCTGTCTCTTAGGATCATTCGAGATCACGGCCTCATCAACCTACGCAAGTTTCAGAGTAAGCAGTCCTTTTTTTCTTTTAAACATGCTGTTGTGCATCATATTATTAACCGAGCGCTCCAGCAGTCATCCTTATCACATATCCTCAGTATGTGAGCTAAAGTTCAGGCTCTTACAGGTTGGTTTCCACACACAAACAACAAGTTACATCCACAAGACGACCCTCCCTGTCCTCCAATAACACCATCTATGTGAAATGTTTACAGCCAGCAGCCGGAAAACTGCTCTCCCAGATCAACACTGATCCCAGAGCAGTTTTCGCCAGCTGTGATTGCTCCCCTATGAACAGTTTGGCATGAAATGAACACTTCGACTATCATGACAAAAGAGATTGCATCTTTACGAGGCTTTATTGATCGGCACCCTCTGGGCAGCAAGCCGCTGTTTCTCAGTAAATAGAAACCCCGTTCCTGGCTATTTCCCCCTGGACATTTCACTCGTCCAGCCACTTTCGATAGGAATACGCTTATCCAATTATTTCCTCTTTACGTGCAGCAAAAGGGGGGGGGAAAAAGCAAGGAATCCATTCGGGTTTAGCATGTTTTCCTGAGACGTACTGAGTGTTTGTGATGCGAGGAGAGCTTTAAGTCGTTTTTATTTATCTATGGGCTCCAGCCGCCCTCCTCGTCTCTCTCCATGCTCAAGACAAAAGAGAAGCGATATTACTGCCGAACTGCAGCCTTGTTGTCATGGAGACTGCAGGAATGTGTGTGTGTGTGCGCGCGTTTCGAGTGATAATGGAAGCAGTGGCCAAGACCTGATGGCTTGCAGCGGTGTTGGTTTATCCCCGATTCAGGAGAGCAAGACTGCTTGACCTGGCCATGCAAACAGCAGACAGTCTCGTTACCCATCAGCCACTGCTGCGTGGACAGCACTGCTTTTGTTGCTTGATACATCTTGAGTGATGTGTATATACCGCTACGGTAAAATTGTAGAACACCCATGGAAGTTTCTCTGGATTTTTTTTTAGTTTGAAATAATATTGAAAAATAATATTTGTTTTATTCTATGAAGGTCTGATAACCTTTGAAACAAAAATATTGTTGTTTATAGCATTTGGATATTTGTTTGGGTTTTTGTTTCACCAGAATAGGACAATTGGGCAGAATAACAAAAGTTTTCAGTTGTTGGTTTTGGAAATCAGGGTTATTCCACAAAATATTTTTTCTTAACTTTTCTGAAGTTAAAGCATTAGCACTAAATTGACAAAAAATATAAACATCTGTTATCTTACCACTGCATTTTTTTATTTAAAGTTGAACCATAGCATTTGAGCCTTTGATTTCATCATGTTGATATACTGAAATGGAGTAGGGGCAGGGCTTCCTTTTAGTGCATTATTCCCTCATAGCAAACTATAGGCGAATTACCAGCCTATGTCACACATGACCTCACGCGGGTCCCTGGGTTGCAAAAAAAGACCGGTTGCAATAGCAAACATGTCGTGTTGTGCGTTAGGATGCTAAATTCGAGAAACGTAACTTTTAGCGTACAGCACACTGCTTTTAATGCCAACCAAGACAGTCTTTGGGTAAAAGGGAGCTGAATGGAGTGACGAACTAATTAAAATGCTGGACTCTGCAGTTCTCATTTCATATCAGGCAAGTTCACGCAATGCTGAATCATACACATTACTCGTTTTTGATTGCAGCAATGATTTCAGCAAAAACAGTTAAATATGGTTCATTAAACTGCAGACACTGAATGCTAATAATGAAACGTAAATATGTAAGTTGACATACGCTGCCATACAGGTGCAGTTCACTGTCAGAATGCAGTTGTTTTGCTTGTTGATGATTACCCAGGCCTTCTACAGCTTCGTCTTCTTTCTTTGTCTTTGGCTAGGCAGAACCTCGGTTTTTAGCTCTACATACTTTTGAATCTGGTAATCATGGAGCATTATTTCTTGCACATGACCACACAGAACAAAACTGTAAGTAACTTCTCTCTTGTAAAATCACTTGGAGTTTCAATGAGATAGTTGTATATTTCGGGTTGGATTTTGTTTTATCCAATATCCATTGGGAGGATGCTGCTATCGCAAATGGACCTGTCAGACGAACGCCGCTCACTTTAACATTAATTTTGCAGAATAACTATGCTTATCACTGGGTGGCAAGCTGTTATAACACGCTGAAAGCATTATGTAAATAATATGTATAATATATAATCAACATAACTTATTTCTAAGACAACCACAAACTCTGTACCTCATCGGATGTCATTCTCTTGCTGTAAATGCTAGCGCTCCCAGTTTTTTTCTGCAACCTCCCAGCGCGCGCATCCTGAATGTTTACAAACATGGTAATTCGTTTCTTGGTAGGAGGGGCGTGGCTAAGAATATTGTGACTGAAGCCCTCAAACTGATGTCAATAGAGAAGGATGGTAATCTTTTGAAGTCTTTTTTTTAGTAGTTTAACTTCAGCAATGATGAATTATTCACGTAAAGAATAACGGTAAAATAAACATTGTAAGTTTTGATTTCACACAGATTTTAAGCTCTAAATGACAGTGTAGTTGTTTTTGAGAAAAAAAATATTATTTTGTAAACTACCAATTACATTTCACATGAAAATGTTGTATTTTTTGCATAAAATGTCAAATAAGGTAGCATTTTTTCAAGACAATTGAGGGTTTTTTACATCCCATTACCGTTTTAGCTTTTAATCATTATTTCCTGGAAGAAAAACAGTTGATATTCTGACCAACTGTCATTTTATGAAAAAAAAAATGTTTTCAGAGGTTTATAGAATAATATAGATAGAATAATATTATTAACATTTTACTGGCAGCTAGCTCTCTGTAACTCTCATATGGTCACCCCCTGAAGCTAAGCAGGGCTGCGCCCAGTCAGTATCTGGATGGGAGACCACATGGGAAAGCTAAGTTGCTGCCGGAAGTGGTGCTAGTGAGACGAGCAGGGGACGCTCAACCTGCAGTCTGTGTGAGTCCTAACGCCCCAATATATTGACCGGGACTGCTCAGTGAGTGCCACCTTTCGGATGAGATGTTAAACCGAGGTCCTGACTCTCTGTGGTCATTAAAAATCCCAGGATGTCCTTCTGTAGGGGAGTAGGGGAATCCTGGCCGGACTTGCCCACTGGCCTCTGTCCATCATGTCTCCTAAGTAACCATCCCCATATCATAACTGCCTTCATCACTCTGTCTCCTCTCCACCTCCACTATTCTTTCTCCTCTCCACCACTCACCTGGTGTGTGATGTGCGGTCTGGATGCTGCACACTGGTGGTGGATGAGGAGATTCCCCCAATGTGTAAAGCGCTTTGAGTATCCAGAAAAGCGCTATTGACCTTATTCTCCACGTGCGAGCGGGCGCAGCCATTTGAGTATTTTTGGCACAAGACTTCCGGTCTCATTCACTTCCATTCATTTTTAGACGTTAAAAAACGTTTTCCTAATATATTATTCTATTTTGTCTGTATAGTCATGCAAACACTTGTTTATAGAGCGAGTAGTTTGACCGTTTTCTGCCGTTTATTATTCCTAGTCATTTCTCCCATAGGCCACTGAATCGTAAGTAAGGAATTATTATTATTATTATTATTATTATTATTATTATTACTGAAATCCATGCCTAAATATTTCAGAAAAAATGTATAATATTTAAGCGGTGTCTTAACTTTTTCCTTAGCTGTATATGTATGTATATATATTATTTCTCGAGTGACAGGACGATGTGTATGTGAGTGTTTCTAGCGGAGGCAGAATGTCACACCTCGCACTCACCCACAGAGCAGCTTTCTGTTTCTATCACTCTCGCTCAACAGCAGCAGGGCTGATGGCTGATAGTGCTGCTCGCTCAACCCTTTCCAGAGTGCTGAGCTTCGGTGATGGGTGAAGAACCATCAGGGAGACTTTTACAGGGCCGCTCGCCACAGTTGGACTCTTGATACTGTGCTTGTTTCATTTTTCACATAAGGCCAGCATTTAAATGCATACTGTAGAAATTTCGGATATAACAGTTCTTCCAAAACCTAGTGAGAATACTACCTGTTTAAGTATACATTGTAGTATACTTTTTCATGGATACATTATAGATACATTACATTTTAGTATAGGTACATCATATAGTTAAATGCACTGTCAATGTATGCATCCATATAGCGATCATGTCTTTTTTATTATTTAGAAGTCTTTATTATTATTATTATTATTATTATTTCAGATTTATAAGGTAATATAACCCCCACCCCCACCCCAACAGAACACACTGTGTGAATGGTTGTGGTGGATTGTATACTTGGAAGTAAACACCCACTGGTGTGATTCACTAACAGTTTGCATATTTAGCTTGTTATTGTGTTGTTTTATTTAGCAAGTTCAAAAGGAGAGCTGTGTGATCAATTATGAAATTTGGCTGAAAATTAATTGTCTATTTTGGCACTTTGACGATTAATTGTCTAATTTAATACATTGATGATTGTGTTTTATGGCCCATACAAAAATATAATATATGGCCAAATATTACTATATATTATATATAAAATTATAGTATATCTATACAACTGCCATATTTGCAATATTTTGAAATAAATGTTAAACATATTTACATGTATGACTTTTCTATCTGCGATACCCAAAACAAACGTGTATGGTAAATATGTGATTTGCATTTTTGAGATTAATTGTTTGCAAACTGTCACTTAAATTTGCATTAAATACTATTCATTTATTGCATTCTGAAAATGTCAGAAACAAACACAATAAACTTGCCTAAAACCCAAAATGGCATACAGCAGCAACAACAACAAAAATTGTTAGGAAGATCTGCTACTTAAAGGCTACATTAGCTGCTGTTTGCACAATTTATTCTCTCGTGTGCAAATTTGAACTAGAATTAAAATGCACAAGCCAAATGATTTGTCTGTATGTTCATTTTTGCCTCCTTTCTGTGGCTATTAAAGGGGACCTATTATGCAAAAATCTATTTTTTCTATTCTAATTTATGAGGGCTTTAAACAACAGTCTATGATAGCAATCAACTTCTAATGGTAAAAACAGTTTGCAGAAACACTCTGACATTCTTCATTTATACATTTATATAGTCATCAGAGGGGGAAAGCCCTGCCCATTAATGACGCTCTCTCATCAGCATAGGAAGTTAGTCTTGTTTTTGAATCTGACACTATGCTGATGTGCAGGCATTTGTATCTCCTCCCTCTTTTGAAAAGATCACAGTCTCATTTGAATTTAAAGCGACAGGCACCATAATGGCACAATTAGGATCAAAGCCTGAAAAGGACAGTTTTAAAAAATTATGAAACATTATTTGTGGGGTATATTGAGCTGATACTTTACAGACACACTCTAGAGACATCAGAGACTTATATTAAGTCTCGAAAAAAGGGGCATTATTGGTGCACTTTAAAGGAATTGCAACAATTGCTGTTTTCTGAAACAATTAGGTTAAATAATTGCAATTAGGTGCTTAGTTTGTAATTGTGACACGTCTAAATGCTTAAACGTAAAGTAGACAAAGCAATAGAGCCGAAGAAAAAAAAAATTATAGTTTTTAAGTCTTTCAGTAAATTCAACATCAAATTGTACCTTTTTTTTGTAAACAACTTTGTTGTAAAGTTAAGTGAACAAAGGACCAAGTTCTTACTGGAGAGTCTGGAGCTTGATTAAAAATAAAGGTCATCCACTCTATCCTAAAGCTGGGATCAGAAGGAATGCAATGCAAAAACTATTTTTTCCACAACTTAGCCTTGTTGTCTTCAGAGCATATTTATCATTTGGTTTCTGCCTAGATCTGCATTTGTCTCTCATTATTTATCTACTACAGTGAAGCAGTGACCAGAGCTAAACAAGGAGTGATGTTGAAACAGAAGCTAAAGAAAAAACGATATTCATCGTTTCATTACTTTCTTACATTAAAATGCTTTTCTTACTTTGCCAGATTTTTTTGTCTTGTTTCTAGTCAAAACAGCATTTTTAGTTCAAATGAAAAAAATATTGTATTGTTTTAAGAAATAATATGCCAAAATTAAGTGAGTTTTTCCCTAAAACAAGCTAAATAATCTGCCAATGGTGTAAGCAAAGTAATCTAATGTCAAAAGGAAAAATAGCTTTGCTTCTTTTAGGGGAAAACTCAAATGCTTTTGTGATTTTTAGATATTTAAATTAGAAACAAGACAAAAATAATTAAGAATATCATTTCTGTGATGTAAAGGTACCAATAATTATTAACAGAGAAATATTATTGTCCCATATATGTCAAAAACATAAATGTCCACTTATATGCTAGAAACATAGATGTCCCATTTATGAATAAAACATATATGTCAGAAACATATATGTCCCATATATGCCAGAAACATATATGTCCCATTTATGCATAACACATATATGCCCCATATATGTCAGAAACATATATGTCCACTTATATGTCAGAAACATATATGTCCACTTATATGCCAGAAACATATATGTCCCATTTATGAATAACACATATATGTCAGAAACATATATGTCCCATATATGCCAGAAACATATATGTCCCATTCATGCATAACACATACACTATATGTCCACATATATCCCGCAGCATAAATGAGTACACCCCAGTTTGAATATTTTTTTTTGTCCATTTCTCAGTGAATATAAGTCATATATTTTGGTGCATTTGAGCAAAACAGATTTATTAAATGGATATATTTATTAAAATAATAGTCAACAAATTTAGTCAACAAACATTTTTAGAAAAAGAAAGATAATACATTAAAATTCATGTGAAATATTGGGGGAAAAATTACAAACCACAAAATTTCAACAAAAGTTTATATTTTATTATTTCTATTTAATTTTGGTTTATAAAAAAAATTACTTAATATTTTTCCATAAAATTAATAGTTGGGTGTACTAATTTTGGACAATTATCGAAAGTTATTTTTTTAGATTAGCTCCAGATTTGGCTTCAGTACTGACTGTATGGGACGTATGTTTCTGGCCATATATGTCTCTGAAATATATGGGACATTTATTTGTTATACACATTAGGGATGTATACCTTTCTGGCATATATGTGGAAATAAATGTTTCTGACATGTATGGGACATACATTATGTGTTTTATAGATAAATGTTTCATATATGTGTTGTTGGAGCCATTTTTGATATTTATGTTTTTTTTTTACTTTATTTGTTTATTTATTGTATGACTGTTATGAGTAATTAAGATTAATAATATTCTGCATTTATTATTCTGTGTCACGTATCGAGTGGTTTGGTGATATGGATTAGCTCCACCTATATTTCGGGTTTGCTCACCTACTTACATAATGGCACACAGGTGATGGTTGATCAGCTGGCTGGAGTAGATTTCTTTGTGGCGATTTGGAAAACAAACTGAATTAATTCTGAGTTATAAATGCTTAAACGCGTCATTAAACATCACTGCTCCTAACAAAACAGCTCCATATTTACCAAATGATGTCGGAGAATGTAATGTTACACATTATCACAGTATTTCCATAATCACCTTAACAGTGACATATTCAACCACTTGTCATCACCAAAGAGATGTAACCAGCCATTCTTCTTCAAAATCATTCTGTGCATTTTCTGTGTTGTCAGTTCTGGAGAGGCGTTATCCTAAGGAAGTGCAGGACCTTTATGATGTCATGAGACGCTTTGCGCGTGTGGTGGGACCAATAGAGCACGACAAATTCATCGAGAGTCACACCTGTGAGTATTTAACCCTCATTTTAACCACTCGATATGAAGAAATCCAGAATGCTGCTCTGTTACCAGACTCTCTAGTTTACCAGACTTCAGCCGACCTGGGATCAGTCTAGCCCTGTGTGTCTTTGTGGTTCAGTGAGTGTGCGCAGGACAGCTAGATTTAGACGAACAAGCCCTCATGTCATTCAGCAGCACTCCGTCTGAGTTCAGTCTGTCCGCCCCACTAGTCTGAATCAGCCAGGGTGAAAAGTTCAGCGCTCCATCTGCTCTGTTTCTCTCTGTCATCAACTGTTCACAGTGGAGTTTGAGCTGCGGAGGGAGATCCACAGACTGCAGGAGTACAGGAGCGAGGGAATACAGTCCTTCTGCGGTAAGATGCACCCTCAATCACAAGCATCTCTTAGGAGTAAGCATAAATCTGCCAAACTGCTAATTTTAAGGTTCCAAATGAGGTTTTTTAGGCACCAAGGAGAAAAATCACTTTCATTTTATCATAATATATGTTATAGTCTCAGCTCTTTTCTCAGTTAATTAAATAGATGGGTCATGAATGCGTTTTTTTCATGAATGCACTTACAACAGCATACTCAATTAAATTCCTCCTTATTTATATAGCACTTTTACAATGTAGATTGTGTCAAAGCAGTACAGTTTTCAGAGTTAACGTTCAATTTTTATGCTGAAGCTTCCAAACACTGAAGAGCAAATCCATCGATGCACAGTCCCAAACCAAGCAGGCCAGTGGCGACAGGGGAATAGCATACTGTATGAATTTAGTATCGTCTTAATTGGAACACTAACAATATTTTACTAACCGGGAATTCAAACTGTCTACCAAATGACGTTTGACCGTTGCAAAATTAGTTAAATAATTAACCAAATTACCAAATAGTACCTACCATTAGTATAACCACATTCACCATCAGGAGGTGTCATAATCACTCATGTAGAAGAAATTTGTTTTCACAATACCGATCACAATTCACAAGGCCCGATAGCTCCTCCCTGTCCGCTATGTAAGCAAAGCTGTTTCCAACATTCCGCGCTTACTATTAAAGGTTAAATAAGTGAATCGTCCGGGTATTTAAAATGCACTAATTCTTTTTGGGAATAAAACAAATATTTCAGTGTGAATGCACTACTTATGCGCTATTCTATGGCATTTTGTAGAATAAATAGTATGAGTATGCGATTTGGGACGCACCTTTAGGCTACGTTGACTTGTTTTTGTTTAAACATAGAGTTGTATAATAAAATGTTCCATACTGGCATTTCTGCTATGTTTTAGGAAAGATCACCATCCATACTGATACTACACAACCAAAAACCTATATCAGAAGCTAAAAATACTGACAAAAACGACATTTGTTTAAAGCAACTAGAATTAATTTTGATGAGGTAAAAAGTACCTAAAACAGTTGGTCTTTTCTATATAATTCAGTATTCAAAAAAGTATATGGTAAAAAAAAAACAGAAAATATTTTATGTTTGATAAACTATCAAAACTATCTAATATATACAGTTTAATCAAATATGTACATGAAATATATAGTTTTACAATTAAATAATACACAGTTTAATTATATTAATATAAACAATATGCAACTAGTATTGAGTTGAGAAAGTAATGTTCAAGTTGTCCTTAAAGGTGCCATAGAATGAACATTTGGATATATCTAGGTATATCTGAATAAAAAGAGTTGAAATGACATATTGTGAACCTCAAACATAATTGTTTTATTGTTCTCCAGTAAATCCTGTGATTGTAAAATCCTACTGAAAATCAGGCCATTGGCCAAATTACAACAAAGCACAAGCTCTGACGATCCACACTGAATCATTAATATGCACTCCCCAGGCAGCGTTTGATTGGCCACAAAGTTTACTAGTGAGATTGCAACAATTATAATTTTTACTTTATTTTTAACTTTATCTGTGCTTGTATTAAACATACTGTGCATGTGGGTCTCATGTTTTGAAAACGGGAACAGGCAAGGAGAATAAAAAGGGGCAGTTTTGTGAAGCAGCAGTGTTTACAGCTTATAAGAATACAAAATGCAGGATGTATGGATTAAAAATGTATTCGGCAACACCTCAAATATGCATAAGGTCTGTTTACTATAGACTATAATATATATTAACATGTATATTGCAATATTTGCTGTGTATGTTTGTAATGAGGCAACAAACACATGTAGACTGCTGAGTATTAGTGTTTAATAGATGTTTAAAGATTGTTTCTGAAGATTTTTCAACATGCCTAAGCCACAACCCTGTTATGTAGATATCATAGAATAATTGATAATATCATATTGATCATATCTTTTACATTATTACCAACTTAAATGTGAAATATGTATAGAAATTAATAAATCAAGCACAATTTTATGGCATTTAAATTTTGCAATAACTCCTCCTATCTTGCAGGTTTTTTTTTTTTTTTTTTTTTTTTTAAACTTAGACCTTTTACACTGACAAACAGCTGTATTGCATTGTGTGGAAGGTAGTTCCAAAGCATATAAGGGAGTTAAAATGAAAATGAACGCAGTCAACAAGTGATGATTTGAGCAGAATTGAGCACTATTACACTGACAGATCCATCTGAATATGGTCCATACACTCTGCCCTCAGCTTTTTGATAATGTTAGCCAGATTTCACAGATAGAGATCTTAGCTAATATCCGATGTGACACCTGTCATCTGCAGGTGCTAAAGTCTATGAGCGAGTGAAACGCGCACGAGAGGAGGAGCGCAGGAAGAGGAACATGCTGTGTGACGTCCTGCAGTACATTCATGACACCCGCGCCTGTCAGCAGTGGCTGCACAAACAAGCTGCCATGTAAGATCTCTTCCTCACTCACTCGCAGTACTGCTTCCTTTTTGATAATATGTATTATTACATGAGTCATAAATCCCCCTGTCTCAGTGCTGCTTAGTTTTCAGCTCAGTTTTTGGGATCAAAATGGGTCACCTTTGAGATTTGTGTACATGTGGTGAGAAAGTGTTTTTGGGGGTGGGGGGTCTAGTTTAATATTTAAAATGTAGCTTATTACACTAAGATCTCCAACTTTTTCTCTTAAATATTGTAAAAAAAATTGTCTAAATATGTGTCATGCTGCGGTCACACTAGAGTTTGAGCATGCGAAATTTTGTCGTACGATGCTGTGAAAAGGGGCGGGATTAAACAAGAAGATTAGACATTAAAAAAAGTGAGCGATTGGTCCGTATTTAAAAATTTTGTACAGAAAGGTCATGTTGTGATCTTCAGTTGGTCTCGTGATGTGATTTTCCAGGTCAGAGTTCACCAAGCTTGAACTTTGCAACAAACTGCAAAACTGTGATGCAAGGCTTTAGTGAACACTTTAGTGAACACTTATCCTTTGCCGAGATAATCCATCTCCCTCATAGGTGTGCCATATCAAGATGCTGATTAGACAGCATGATTATTGCATAGGTGTGCCTTAGGTTGGCCACTCTAAAATGTGCAGTTTTACTGTATTGGAGGATGAAATCTGTCCTGGGGAAGAAATGTTGGTCTGCTTGAAATGCTGTTTGAAGTTGCTGGATATTCGCTGGAATTGGAACACACTGTCGTATATGACAGTGGTCCTTAAACCCCGGGCCACTGACCTGTACCGGTCTGTGGATCAATTGGTAACGGGCTGCACAAGAAGTCATTAATTATTTCCATTTTATTTATTATCTGAGCCTAAGCTTTTATTTTGAAAAATCTTTTATTTATTTTCTGTATTCTCTTGCTTACATCTCGGTCACTTGAGAACCCAAATTTAACACACAAGCAGCAAAATGAGTAACAGACGTCTTTGGAAAGCTTCTTTGCTAAGGAAAAAAAGGCCCAGTGAAGGACCCGCGAACTACCAAGGAATAGATACACTACCCCTTTGACAACAAATCAGGTGAATCCATATCTGTGCAAGAAGATCAACTGCTGGAGATTGTAAATGACGGCAGCCTTTTAGGGGCCGTTTGCATATCACGCCTTTTCTAGAGTTCGTTATATCCAATGGAGGAGCGTGGTTTGCATGCGCAAGCAGCATGACGCGCTCACACCTTCCAGACGCAAAAAGCGTTGACCGGTCTGCGGTGATACAGTATAAAGGTTGGGGACCACCGGTGTATCACAATCCAGGGCATCTGGATGATCTCAACAAAGGAGGAATGCTCACTAACACAGATTTAGATGAATGTGTAAACAATATTTGAGAGAAATAGGCCTTTAGTGTACATAGAAAAAGGTTCAGATCTTTGAGTTCAGCTCAAGAAAAATAGGAGCAAAAAGAAAAGTGATTTATAGTATATTTTATACATATGTAAACATATATTTATGCAGTTATAATTGGTGTGTAAATCAATTCATTCCACGTCTGAGCTGCCCCCTTACCTGTTTGCATTCCTCTCAGTTAAAAGCATCAAAGCTGCTAGGTTACTGTGCGTTATAAACACACATACACCCCATGACCCTACCCCTTTTATGCACGAATTAAATGCACAACTCTTTAGGTTTGTACTCTGTCTTGAAACTGTATATGAACACGCAGTTTTATTGAATCTTTAATAACTTTCAAGGCTGTTAGATCTTTCATATCAAAGAGCAGTTATAGACAAGACCAGTTCCACTAATAAAATGAGCAAATTGCATATGCCTATAGCATATGCCTTACTTTCTATATTTGACCTTAGAGTTTGGAGAATTTGTCACATAAAAGCAATGTGTTATCCTGAACAATTAAGTAAAGCATCTTCAGATAGTATAAGGACACTGTCATTTTATATGTTATACAGTACATGGCTTATACGTTGACCCACATATTTTTAGCCAATCACTGAGTCTACTTATTTGCTTGTGTAAATGTGTGTGCATTTATATTTATTCAGTTTTTAGTCAATTTTAGTAATATTATTGACTAATATAAAAATGTTCAAATGATTTATTTACAATACAGTTTGTAAAGTAATATTTTCTGTCTTGTAGTGTTTACCAAATAAGTGGATCTAATTGGATTTGCATTGTAAACATTAGGCAAAAGTTAAAAAGGTATTATTTTTTATTTGATAAATGTAGGTTTTTAGTTACGATACTCCCAAAATCATTTCAAATAAATCCACAGATATTTTACAAAAATCTGCGCAGAAATAGCAAAAAATGTCCACACATTCTGTCTGGCGCTAGTTATACATCAACGCGCACAATATACTAACAACATGTGTCTGTTTGTATTAAGGTATTGGCAACAAACGTTTTTCACCGTTGCGTTGACGAAAATTAGCGCTCCACTGCACAGGACTTGATGGAGGAGTGTGTTTTTGGTTTAAATGAAGTTGACCTTGTTCATCCATAGTTGATTCATGATTACAAAGTTTTACCAATATTTTACCACAGCATAATCAGTAATCCGTGTGTAGTCAATCTGAAACTCAAATCTTACAAGCTGTGCCTTTAAAGTCTATTGTTGATAAAACTGAAGACATGTTAAAAAATAGGGTTGCAGTACTCTAGATTAATATAAGATTGGACGAATTATCCCTCCCCCGCTTTAAGAAAATGACAGACTGTTTATATTTTAAGACACTTATTCTTCAGATGGGATTAGAGCCATTTGAAACTACATTTATCCTATCTGATTTATTTTATTTAAAAACAAGCAAACAAATGAACAGAATCTTACAGATCGCAAACTTTTAAATAGCCGTCGTTACTCATGACTCTCATTCCGTCATGGCGTTCTTCATAACTCACAGTGATGATATTATTGCAATATTTTACCATTATGTCTACTGTAATATTACCTTTTTGTGCTGTTTTATCATCACCGGCGTGTGTGAGTCATGTTTCTTATAGTCTGCTGGTCCACAGAGTATTCTCATTCAAACAGCTCAAGGCTCTTTATCTGACAGTTTGTTTGTGTTTTTGTAGCTTGGTATAAGTATCGAGCAAAAGCAGACTAACTGAATGATGAATCAGTTTATATTTGATTTGGCTGAAAGGCCCAAGAGCTGCAGTCAGTCTTTCAGAAGCGTCTGTTGAGCTGTTGACTAACTGTGTGTGTGTGTTTGTTTGGCAGTGACGCTGGAATCGCGCCTGTGGTCAGCACTATCAGCACCTCAGGTACAGTGCTGTTGATTTCTTGCATTTTTCACGCTGTGTGTCCTGTCCTCCTCTCTCTTTTGTGATGCGCTCTTCAGCCGTGAAGCCGCAGGCTCAAACACATTCGGCTGTAAATACCGGCTACAAAAAAAGCCAGCCAGCCACAGCTCGCATATATTTCAGCGTTTTGTGCTTTCACATTCTGGTTGGGTTTGTCAGCTCGCTGCACAACTAGGGTGTATTTGAATGCAGAAGAATCAATGAACCAATGAACTTTTAAACCAAGTAGTTTTCTATTTGACTGTTATTGATATTTATTTCCAATTATAATTTTTGAAAAATAAGTATTTATTTAAAAGTATTTATTTTTGATGTAATTTTCACAGTAATACAAAAATTTGAAATATTGAAAAAATACTCTGATACTGATGAAGAAGTTAGTATGAAAGTTTATTTTTATCAGCAATCTTTTTACATTGTATTTAAAATCACTTTTATTGTGAAATGAATCATTTTGGAATATGGAATGGAGGAAAATTGTGACATTTTTATTATAAATTTATATTACAAACTTTGCCATTGTACACAACACCAGTATTTGTTCTTTTATTATTTACTTTACTATTTACTTTTATTATTTACTTTATTCATAAATTACTATGAATTCTCTGATTCTGATAAGGTTTGTACATATTTATGTATAGTATATATATATAGTATATTTATTCATTCATTTTCTTTTCGGCTTAGTCCCTTTATTAATCTGGGGTCGCCACAGCGGAATAAACCGCCAACTTATCTAGCATTTGTTTTACTCAACGGATGCCCTTCCAGCCGCAACACATCTCTGGGAAACATCCATGCACTCTCATTCACACACATACATACACTACAGACAATTTAGCTTACCCAATTCACCTGTACCGCATGTCTTTGGACTTGTGGGGGAAACCGGAGCACCTGGAGGAAACCCACGTGAACACGGGGAGAACATGCAAACTCCACACAGAAATGCCAACTGACCCAGCCGAAGCTCGAAGCAGTGACCTTTTTGCTGTGAGGTGACAGCACTACCTACCGTGCCACCATGTCGCATAGTATATTTACTTATAAGTAATGTTTAGTGATTGTTTTTAATTGTTTCAAATCATGTGTATTATAATAAAATTACTTTTAATACATTTTAGATTTTATAGACAAATTATACTGTAAAATTTGTCAATATTGAATGTTATTAGGGCACCACGGTGGCATAGTGGGTGGCACGTTCACCTCACGGGAAGAAGGTGGTATAGATGACATGCGGTACAGGTGAATTGGGTAGGCTAAATTGTCCGGAGTGTATGAATGTGAATGAGTGTGTATGGATGTTTCCCAGAGATGGGTTGCAGGTGGAAGGGCATCCGCTGCGTAAAACAAATGCTGGATAAGTTGGCGGTTCATTCCGCTGTGGCGACCCCAGATTAATAAAGGGACTAAGCTGAAAAGAAAATGAATGAATGAATGAGTGTTATTACTGTAATGACTTTTACATTTTAACACTAATGAAAATAACAGAATCTCACATTATCCATTTCAACAATGTCCATAATAATAATGTTGCTTTATAAGTTTATATATTATAACTCACAGTATATATTTATAAAATTTAAAAATATTTATTAAATTAGATAATAAATTATTGATTTATTATTTCATATTAATTAAATATTCTAAATATATATTAAATGTCTGTACTCACTACTGTCTTCATGCTGATTTTCCTTCAAAATTTATTTTGAAATTGTATTCTTCATTTTATTTTTTTATTATCAATGTATTGTTTTGACAGAGCTAATTAAACTGCTTTTTTATGTTGACAATAACAAGAAAAGGATTTGAAGAGATTTTCTTCATGCATTCATTGCCAAACAATTTTAGCAAATAATTATAGCACTAATTATAATTAAATGCAATTACATTTACATTTCCTTTACATGGTTACCAGCAACAATAGTTTTGTCATTATTGTTATTAGTGTTTATTATTATTATTATTATTATTATTATTATTATTATTATTATTGTTATTATTATTATTATTATTATTAATAAGGAATGAGTTTTTAACAAATCCAGCACAACTTTCAATATTCCATAGCTAAATCTCTGTAATGCACAGCCCATTGGTGCTTTCACTTCATCACATCATCACATCACCTGTTTTGTTGTTGTTGTTGTTGTTGTTGTTGTTTATGTTGTTTTTACACATTTGCACCATTTTTGCAATTATTTCATATTAAAGAAATCTAGAAATAAAACATTTATGAAGTGTGCTTCACACAGGTGAGTGGGATTGACAAACCACCTGTAGAAACACTCTCTCTCTCTCTCTCTCTCTCTCTCAAAAAAGAAACCTTCCCCCTCCTTACTCTTGCACTAAGGGCTGATTTATTCTTCTGTGTTGAGTGATCGAGCTGGCAGAATAGCTGGCAGTAGGTTTTGATGTTCCTCTGTGTCCAGTTTCTTCATGGGTGATTTTGTTTTTTCAAGTAGCTAAAACTCGCTCATTCAGGCACGGGAACCGGCAGATGTGCAAACAACTTTACTCATAAGGTTAACACAAAACAAAAGTTTTCATCTGGAGCTCCTCCACAGGACTCGTGGCTCTCCGCACTGCCCTTGCTCGTCACTGCTACCAAGCTGACCAATCACAGAGCTTGCGCTATGCATCATTGCAACGTGAGAGGTGTGCTTTAGGACTATGTGCCCATGCGAAGGCTACCCCTGGACCATACGAGAGCACTTGATATCAAGTTCTCTGAGCACAAACAGTTCCTTTGTATAATTAGCACTTCTTGTGTGCATTGCCTCTTCTTGTTGAATCTCTGAATGCCTCCTCAATTGCATGTCACTTTGGACAAAAGAGTCTGCTAAATAATGTAATGTGAATCATTTGGTGATTTTGCTAATGTGAAGTGTGTCTGTTGTAATCGTCAGGCAGAAGAAGTGCTCCTCCGCTAAACCTCACAGGTCTGCCGGGCACAGAGAAGCTCAACGAGAGAGAGAAAGAGGTTTGCTAAATCACTCATTCTGAGCACATTCAGCCTCGTTCACTGCTGTGGTAATAATGGTTGTTAACCGCTGCACTCCTGGTGTTGCTCAGCTTTGTCAGGTGGTGCGACTGGTGCCTGGGGCGTATCTGGAGTACAAACAGGCCCTGCTGAACGAGTGCAGGCGGCAAGGGGGACTGAGACTCGCACAGGCCCGATCGCTCATCAAGATCGACGTCAACAAGACACGCAAGATCTATGATTTCCTTATCAAAGAGGGCTACATCAATAAGGCTTAGCGCTGATTGAAGAGCTGGTGAGAGATGAAGGACTGTAAGTGTACTCATTCTGTGTTGGTTATTAATTCCTGACAGGTTTGATGCTGAAAGACTGATTTGGTTGCGCAAGAAAGACTTGGGGTGTGGAGAATCTGATTATTGCGCATCACTAATATTAAAAGAATTGTTTGTTTGTTTGTCTACATGCCTTTGAAATTTTGTCTGTTTTTTTTTGCTAGATGGATATCATAAAGTGTTTTAAAAACATGACTAAATTACATTTCACTCCAGTTATATTTTTTCTCAAGGAAAACGAAACCTGCTTTTTTTGGACTCTGAAATGTACTGAGATTACACTGTTTTCATGCCATTGTTTAATATAATATAATATAATATAATATAATATAATATAATATAATATATAATAAAAAATAAAAAATATATATAATATATCTGATTGGCTGATAGCTGTGTGATATTCTGCAATATCAACACTCGTACAGCCTGTTCACCCTTGTGTGTTACTCCGCCCACATGACAAGCAAAGGAATAAGCTCACTACAGTTTGACAATTATGGCAGCTGTTGGACAACAAAATGTACTTTTGAGGCTTTTTTAAGCAGAAATGTAGTTTTTGGGATTGCAACTATGCACTTTATTTATAAGGATAGTGGCTATTTTGAAGTATTTATAATTTTGGAGATTCAGCACATTGGCGGCCATCAGCAAAGCAATGAAATTGACGAATGGCGAAACACACGATGGCGACAGAGAATGTATAATAAGTCCTTAGGGAGAAAAACTCAACATAAATTTCAAACTACAGCTACAAATTATTATCGAAAAGGTAAGTGACAAGTCCATCGCTTTTTCTTTTGTATGTTGTAGTGCGCTATTTATTTAGTAAACTAGTAGTGTACAGGGAGTGCAGAATTATTAGGCAAATGAGTATTTTGACCACATCATCGTCTTTATGCATGTTGTCTTACTACAAGCTGTATAGGCTCGAAAGCCTACTACCAATTAAGCATATTAGGTGATGTGCATCTCTGTAATGAGAAGGGGTGTGGTGAAATGACATCAACTCCCTATATCAGGTGTGCATAATTATTAGGCAACTTCATTTCCTTTGGCAAAATGGGTCAAAAGAAGGACTTGACAGGCTCCGAAAAGTCAAAAATAGTGAGATATCTTGCAGAGGGATGCAGCACTCTTAAAATTGGAAAAACCAAGGCGCAAAATAACTGCCCATGAACTGAGAAAAGTCAAGCGTGCAGCTGCCAAGATGCCACTTGCCACCAGTTTTGCCATATTTCAGAGCTGCAACATCACTGGAGTGCCCAAAAGCACAAGCTGTGCAATACTCAGAGACATGGCCAAGGTAAGAAAGGTTAAAAAAAGACCACCACTGAACAAGACACACAAGCTGAAACGTCAAGACTGGGCCAAGAAATATCTCAAGACTGATGTTTCTAAGGTTTTATGGACTGATGAAATGAGAGTGAGTCTTGATGGGCCAGATGGATGGGCCCCGTGGCTGGATCGGTTAAGGGCAGAGAGCTCCATCCGACTCAGACGCCAGCAAGGTGGAGGTGGAGTACTGGTTTGGGCTGGTATCATCAAAGATGAGCTTGTGGGGCCTTTTCGGGTTGAGGATGGAGTCAAGCTCAACTCCCAGTCCTACTGCCAGTTTCTGGAAGACACCTTCTTCAAGCAGTGATACAGGAAGAAGTCTGCATCCTTCAAGAAAAACATGATTTTCATGCAGGATAATACTCCATCGTAACCTCCAAGTACTCCACAGCGTGGCTGGCAAGAAAGGGTCTAAAAGGAAAAAAACTAATGACATGGCCTCCTTGTTCACCTGATCTGAATCCCATAGAGAACCTGTGGTCCATCATCAAACATTAGATTTACAAGGAGGGAAAACAGTACACCTCTCTAAACAGTGTCTGGGAGGCTGTGGTTGGTTTTTGAGGTTTTGGCAGGCTTTTGAGTGTCCTTGCAAAGAAAGGTGGCTATATTGGTCACTGATTTGTTTTTGTTTTGTTTTTGAATGTCTGAAATGTATATTTGTGAATGTTGAGATGTTATATTGGTTTCACTGGTGAAAATAAATAATTGAAATAGGTATATATTTGTTTTTTTGTTAAGTTGCCTAATAGTTATGCACAGTAATAGTCACCTGCACACACAGATATCCTCCTAAAATAGCTAAAACTAAAAACAAACTAAAAACTACTTCCAAAGATATTCAGCTTTGATATCAATGAGTTTTTTGGGTTCATTGAGAACATGGTTGTTGTTCAATAATAAAATTAATCCTCAAACATACAACTTGCCTAATAATTCTGCACTCCCTGTATGCTTTGCTTTGTCTTTTTCAGAGTTAATTAATGAGATCTCCTGATTGCAACAGAGAGATACTGGGAAATCTCTGTAGACTGATGGCATTTCATGCTGTTCAGCCTTACGATCTCAAAATGTCAGCAAAATCACCTGTTTTGTCATCACTTTAGATATTACACAAGAGAATCAAATCTCAAAAGTGACGTTTGTGAAGTAGCAACTGTTTCTGCTGCTCTGACCGTCAGCTGCAGATGTGAATGAATGGTGGAAGAACGTAGCTCCTCATGCAAAAGGGTTTTTGAGACTCTTCGTGTTTGATTTTCATTTTTTATACACATGATGCCGTTGAACTGTTAACGCATTATCACAAATATCATAAATATTTAATGTAATATATGTATTACATGTATTTTAGGACAAAATAGTATATTGTAATACTACTAATATAAAAAAAAATATTTTAATCAATGATAAAACCACTGATATTTAAACACTACTATGTAAACTAAAAGACAACTAGCAAAAATGTCTCAAATTAATGAACATACATTCAAAAAAAGACAAATTTATTTAAACCAATAATAAAAATGCTCATAGTATTTCAGTAGCGTTAATTTGGAGCAACAAAAAATAATATAAAAAGTTACACATTACATACATCATCCTCCTAATACAGGGGTGTCCAAACTCAATCCTGGAGGGGCGGTGTCCTGCATAGTTTAGCTCCAACTTCCTTCAACACACCTCCCTGGCAGTTTCTAGTATACCAAGAAAGAGCTTGATTAGCTGGTTCAGGGGTGTTTAATAGCTTTGGTACCAAAATATGCAGGACACTGGTCCTCCAAGACCCAGTTTGGACACCTGTGTCCAAATACATCATCCTCCTAAGGAAGTAATAATATAATTTATTTTTTTAATATAAAAATAATTCATTTCATGTTTTGTAACAGTTGTGCTGGACCCGCCATACTATCTTTAAAACTTGTAACTAATTTCAGAGACTAATCTAAAGTGTGAAATCTGTTACCGTTTCCTCTCGCTCTAGTAAATTGGCGAGACATGCTTGAGCCGTGACTAACTCTAGCAGCATTAGCCAACAGCAGCACCAACCATCAGACTTCACAACATAGAATGTCACAATAAATGGCATTCATAATTGTCTTTAAAAAGTCTTAGATTTGACATCAGAAACTATGAAATGTGTTTTTAGTGTCGATGCCGATATTACAGATCAAGTAGAGGAATAACCAATATATATGTCTGGTGTAAAAATGAGAATTAATGTCAAAAATAAGAATAACAACTGCTCTGACAAAAACTTTCTGTAATCACTTTATTTTGATGGTCCATTTATGCATTTTGTCGAATTTAAATTACATTGCATCTACATGCCAAATAACTCTCAGTAGATTATGAGTAGACTGGTAGGTTGGGGTTATAGGGTTAGTGTAAGTTGACATGTATTTGCAAAGTTTCTTGTAGTCAGTTAAATGTCTGTTGAAGAAGCAATATCAGCAGATATTAAGCAGACAGTCTACTTATACTCAAATGAGAAGTAATTGGCATGTAGTTGCAATGCAACTTTTAGTCAACAAAACTTACCCACTTTCTTTTAATGTTTTTAAGCATACCTTTATTTCTGATAAATATTAATTAAAATATACAACCAACATATGTTTCAAAATATTTCAGTGGGAAAAAATGTACAGAGATTTGCATGTTTTACATCTCTGCAAGCCGGTCACTTTTCATATCAAAATACTGCCTTGTATTTTTTATTTATTTATTTGTTTATTTATACAGGGACAATGTACAACATGACATGTTGTGCCAGAGTTAGCTGTAAAGCTAATTTACATCTGTAGTCCCCGGGCAGGAAGTTGTAACAAATTTAGTAAACAAATTTAACAGTAGAAAAATACAAAATACACTTAAAATACAGTACACACAATACATTTGTCAATAAAATCAAATCAATGGTTACATATTTGATTTTGTTTAAGCCAAATTTTAAGAAGAGTTTTAAAATGATTAAAAGTGGTCCTCTGTCTGATATGCACTGGTATTTTATTCCATCTTTCTGCTGCTTTCTTCTGTATCAGATTATGTTATGAGAAGCTTGTAGATTTGTAGACATTTACCAAATACAATTTGATTTTTTTTATAAAAAAGGCTTAAAGTAAAATCCTTGAAGTAGCGTGTTCTAGGTGGTAAATAATTTTACATTTGTCATCATTTTCCTACATGTCCATGAACTGTAAAGCTACTTAACGCTAAGGCTGATGATGCTAACACTGATCTAAATGCACAGCGCTGTAGTATACATTTTGTTGATATTCTTTGGTTTACTAGTGCTTTCTTTCGCTAGTTCAATTATAATATGCTGTATTGTGACTGCAAATGAGTTATACAGGCCTTAAATTTGATTAATAAACATCTTAAAATGTTCTTGAAAAGAAAAGAAGAAATTTAAAAAGAAGAAAAAATTTGACTAAGCGAAACCCATCTTGAGTCAGAAGATGCACACTCATATCCCAAATAACCGATGCTTTACTGTCCATTTCCACTTAAAAATTTATACTGTACACAACATGTTGAAGTATGAAATCCACTCATTTATTGCATACCAAGTAAACTACTTTAAAGCATATTTATCTCCACAATGGTGAACAAGGACCGGAAATTTCCAGTACAAACAGGACGTTCTTGTCAACAAAAATAGATTATATTGAGATGTTTCGCAACTTCAGTAAAGTGGATAATGATTTATTGCATCTTCATAAATGGTGTCAAGGAGCAACTTTCAAGATTAAATTATTTTGTTGACAAATCATACTGAAAATGACCGATACCAATAACTAGGCCCACATGGCTTCTGCGCCCACAGAAATCTGCAGATTTTGAGTGCATCATTGGGTCTGTTTATTTGCTTATGTAAATGTGTGTAAATATATTTATTCCACTGTCATAGTAATTCCAGCATTATTATTGAATAATATGCAAGTGCCTATATGATTTATGTGCAATTCAGTTTATAAAGTGATATTTTTTATGTTTTAGTAGATATATGAGAGACTTACTGTACCTTGGTTTACCAAACAAGTGGTTCTAATTGTATTTGCATGGCAATCCTTTAATAAAAAGCTATTATATTTAGTTTATGTGTTAAGTTTTTAGTTACTTTACTGTCAAAATTGTAAGGTCCAGCTAAATAGTCCAACGATGGTGTCTACTGCTGGATGAAGGTTCTCTGCCTGTTCTGTCTTTCCAGTGCACAATGTTGATTTACTTCAAATTTAACTTATATCTGACTCCAATTTAAGTATGAGGTGGTTTAGAATGTTAATATGTTTATCCTCAATTTATCTGACTCCAATTATAAAACATTGATAAGCTTATTTTGTTTTCTTTTAATATTACTTTAGACTATGATTGAATATTCTCTTTGATTCGTTATTGTTTATTATTCTCGTTCATTCGGATTCCTATAACATAGTCTTGCACCGGCCGGGTATACAATCTCTTAAGCACAAGCATGTCAGTCTTGGTCACTAAACAGAGGCGATTAACCACTATCCAAATCAGGCAGAACCCTACTTACCCAGATTAGAATATTTTTTGTGCGGCCCCCATCAGATCTGCTATCTACTAAACCAGAGTTTATAGATGAAGAACTATCCCCTTAGATAGTCTTGAGTATACTTGAATAATGCCAATTGTTAGTCGGATCTCTAAGAACATTGTATAGCGTGCCACGCTGCTCCGTCTATCGTGTTTTAGTCCCCTACTAACCTGTACAGGGGCTTGTGGTGTTATGAATTTAACGTAGTCTACTAGAGATAATAACACGAAATCAGTTTGAACAATTCAAATCATAACAATTTATTAGTCAGGTAAATGTGTATTATGCCAATTCATTCAGTCAATTCATAAATGATCAATACAAAACATCAAATTCTCAAAGATAAATCCAAGATCAAAAAGATGCATACCTGACTTTCAAAATCTACATAGTGTGGAGTTTAAGAAACTCCGTACTATGGGCCACTCTGATTGCAGAAGCGCCCTGAACAGCCTGAAACTCAACCTTAAGTATCCAAACCAAGGAATAGAAGGGTGTGTTGAATAACAAAGGGCATTTGAGTAGAAACCCCCCGTGAAGGCACACCCTTAGCAGTGGTGCAAAAGATACCTGAATATATATATTTATTATTTGGTTATGCCTATTTCTGAGGGAATGAGACCATTGTATCAGTCTCACTGACTCATTTCAAATGATATCAAACATGATAGATAAAGTCACTTGCATTGATATTGAACAATTCATACTTTGAGATGACCATTTTGTGTGAGTTACGTGAGAGGAAGACGGGGTTTTGGAGATACTTCAAATGTAAATGAAGGGAAGAGCCGATTTGTCTGTGTTTTCAGCTCATGTCTTTGAATTGCCAAAGACATCAAAGGATTTGAGAACTCAAAGTCTTACAAAATCATTCTGTGCTGAAATGGCAAAAAATTGTCTGGCCCTGCTGATATTCATAAAAGTGCTTCGCTTCGACGCAGATAATCGGTTGACCCCATTTTAGGCAGGAATATTGTCAGTGTACAAACCTAGAATGGCGTGTTATAATGTCTCTGACCCGTAGAGCAGTCGGCGTGTGAGCGAACAGCCTCTGACTGGCAGCAGAGCAAAGAGAGATGGCAGATTCTGCTGCCGCTGTCTGTGTGGGAGTCAGATCTGCTGTTCTGCATGCTCATTCCCTCATCAAACCACACAGCCGCTGTTTAAATGAGATCTGAAGCCTCCTCATGCACTCCATTATCACCCACGGTTCATACAGTCAGCTGCAGTTTAGTTCGTTTCCTTCCGTAAAAGGGATAATTTGCTCGCTTAATGGGGACTGAAGCTTTCGACTTCAAAAGTGCATGAAATCAACATAAAAGTAGTCCATAATGAAGTTTTAAATTCCGACTAGATCAGCTCTAAAAGCGCAAACACATTTGCTGTTTTTCTACAAATCTTGTTGTCAAAATCCAGCCTTTTTTCACATACAGTTGAAGTCAGAATTATTAGCCCTCCTGATTTATTAACCCCCCTGTATATTTCCCCCAATTACTGTTTAACGGAAAGTAAAAAAGAAAAAAAAACGTAATAATTTTAATAAGTAATTTTTAATCACTTATTTCTTTTATCTTTGCCAGGACGACAGTACTGTATATATAATATGTTGCCAGGTATTTTTCAAGCTTAAAGTGCAATTCAAAGGCTTAACTAGGTTAATTAGCTTGATTAGGCAGGTTAGGGGAATCAGGCAAGTCATTGTATAACGATGGTTTGTTCTGTAGACAATTTAAAATAACATATTGCTTAAGGGGGCTAATAATAGTGACCTTTAAAAAAAAGTTTAAAAAATTTAAAACAGCTTTTATTCTAGCAGAAATAAAACAAATAAGACTTTCTCCAGAAGAAAAAATATTATAGGAAATACTGTGAAAAAATCCTTGCTCTGTTAAACATCATTTGGGAAATATTTGATAAAGAAATAAAAATTCACTGGAGGGCGAATAATTTTGACTTCAAGTGTACAGAATAAAGGGTACAACAAATGTCCTTACTATGCAAGGATGGAACATGCATCGAGGCTCTCTATGAAATATTGGTGTTATACTACAGTAGGTTGTATTTTTTACCAAAAGAAACTCAAAACCCTTCATCCCACCCCACTCATCAAACAGAGAATTTATTGTTGAGTTGTTACCTGCAATTGTTCTACAAAGTGGGTCATAACTAATGTATAAGTAAGGTGAAATCAGACAATAAAACCAAAGCAAACAAAGTAATTATAACTTCAGTAATTAAATAAAAGACTTACAGTACTATAAGTAGTCATGTAAAAAATATTTTAAGATTTCAGTCTGCCTGAAAGAAGCGTGAATCTTGCTAAAAATGGATCAAATCCATTTCCAAATATTGTTCAAAAACAAAGCCATTTCCAAATCTGGTTAAAAATGGACCATTTCAGGGATTTTACGCCATTTATTTATTGAAATAAAAACTAAATCTATTTATTAGGAGTATTAATTGTATTTTAGCATTGTTGTCTTAACAGTGTGCTCCTTAAAGGGGAATTTGTGTAATATAATATAATATAATATAATATAATATAATGTAATGTAATATAATATAATATAATATAATATAATATAATATAATATAATATAATATAATATAAAATTGTGTAATGCAGTATTTTCCTCACAACGATTTAGCATCTTATTGACAATATATAATAAGGATGCTTTGAGTGACAAACATATTGACTCAGTGAGTTGATTTAATCAGCAAATTATGTGTTATTCTTTATGAAATATTTAATTGAAAAGATAAGAAAAATGGACACATGGCAGCTCCATGCATGGTTTACATGGTGGTGACAAGATTTATGTAGCAAGGTTTGTGGAGATATGTGTGTCTGGCAACAGGTTTATGTCTTCTTTTCCACAGCCCTCACTCCTTGTTTTTTGCCACTTCCTAATCGTCTCATTTTTATGGAAATGACATGAATCCTCGGAGGGAAAAGCTTCTAGCACCGTTTACCTCCCTCTTTTTCTTCTGCTCTATTGATTTGAGGCTGTAAGCAAAGCATTGTGTGCTTCTAACTGAACCTGGAACAGCAGCTTACAGCTGACTACAATAGGCTTCTGCAGGTCAGCGAATGAGCGCAGATTGGGGATCCTGTCAAAATGAGGTACAAAATCTCTTTTCAGACCCTTCTCTCTCTCTGTTTTTCTGTTGTGGAATAAAGTGCCAACTTGTTTCACATTTCAAACTGCTGCTCAGTCAAGTTAAATAAAAATGAAAATAATAATTACTTTGGCTGACTGAATATGGGTATTCAGTGTCTGATTAGAAATCACAAAATAGTTTTGTCATGTTACCTGAACTGTGACTATTAATACTCTTTGAATGATTGCATATAAAAAATATGTGTACACTAAATATGTTAAATTTGTGTTAACACTCTAAATAAATGCTGTGTTGTTGTACGCCATCATTCACTTTAAAAAATGCAGGGTTCCACCGAATTCTTTTATGTTGTCCAAACATAAATCGGTTAAAAATATTTTTGTGAGTGTTGGGTCAAATATGGACAAACCCATATTGAATTGAAAAGTGTTATTTAAACTGAATTGGAAAAAAATTAACCCAACATAAGGTTTGTCCTTATTTGACCCAACATTGAGATTGTGACATCCCTGCATTTTTCAAAGAGAAATCAGGACAAAATCAACAGTTAAATTACATTTTTTTAGATTGTAGCAAAGCTATAATTTGTTAAATACATTTATTCATCCCCCATGCACTCAAAAAAATGCTGGGTTGAAATATGGACAAACCCAAGGTTGGTTTATTTTTATTTTTTTTAGCTAAATGCAAGTGACACTTTTTAACCCAGCTGTTGATTTTGTCTACTTTTTGGCGTTGAGTTACAACAGCTCTTCTTTATTTAGAGTGTAGGTTTAGTTATCTAATGTTTTACCAGCTAACTGTGCGAAACCAAGCAAAATAGCATTAGCGTAGTTACTCTAACCCAGTAACTAAAAAAATACATACTTGCAATCTTGGCTTCTTGAGAGTGCAGGGTATGTGCATCCAACAGGAAGTAAGTGTGCAAGACTTTTCCCAATTCTTGAAAATCAAGCGTAAGAACTCATTTGCCCCAAAACCATGAAGTTTTGAGGACGACATATATGTTAATTACATATAAATATAGTAGTAATGCATTATTTACATTTTGTATTCTGCTTTTATCATATATAGAAGCACAGCAACACTCGCGATGGGTTACATTTTCAGGGAGTTGAATTAATGTTGACACGTGTCAAACCAACTATAATCAGGCTTTTTAGTTTTACTACATTTTTCATTCTTTGTGTTTTCACAACCGCACAGTATACTAGCTTAGCAATCTGCTAACGTCGAAAATACAAGAAACCCTACACCAGGGGTGACCAACGCTGTTCCTGGAGAGCTACCTTCCTGCAGATTTCAGTTGCAACGGTTGTTGCTAGATCTGATATAGTTGCAGCCTGAAGTAACCGAGAATTATTTGTATTATTTATTAAATTTCCCTTTTATTAATGTCTACCCCTACCCCAACCCTAAACCCAACCATCACAGTAACGTAGTAACATTAATTAAAGCGAGTATTATTTATGTTATCAATTAAATTACACAATAAAATGTATTTTTAACACCTACCCCCAACCCTTAACCCAACTGTCACAGTACTGTAAAATATTAATTATTGTTATACAGTGTCATTAAAAAATGCAGCTATATTGATGTGCATATCGCACTTCCGGCCGGCCGCATATCCGATCTAGACTTTACCAGTTGCAACCCTGTCAAAAACACACCTGTATATAATTATCAGTGCTGCTTCAGGTCCTAATTAAATGTTTCAGGTGTGTTTGATCATGTTGGAGCTGAATTCTGCAGGACGATAGCAGGGTTGGTGACCCCTGCCCTACACTTAACAACAGAATGCTGATAGCTGCTGATCAGGCATTATGAATCCTTACTCTGATGTATCAGTCATATGTAAAGACCCTTTATATAGGAACTACTGTATTTTAAAATATATATATTTTACCTAGTTTTTTTAATCTTCAGTCATACTCGTCTACTTCAAAGAGCTACTCTCAAGGTACTGTATAAGGCATGTGTTTGTACCTTATATATTTTCATCACTATATGTAAAACTGTCTGATGACTGCCCTTACGGAAATGAACCATGGCTGTAGAATTCCAGGTAAAAAAAATCGCACAGCAGCTCGGGAAGCTGTTTCTGTTTTGCTTTCATCCCATAAGGCATTTTAAGAGTCAAACAGATTCTGTCTTTGGAATGAAATCCTCTGCTCTTGGACAAAGAGAATAGAAAACACAAATTAAAAAATAAAAACAGTCTATTATGATTTCATTTGGACTTTAAAGCAGTGGTTCTCCAACATTTTGATTCCAGCATGATTGTATAAAGAAATTCTTCCAAGCAGGTTACCATTTTATCCATTTGTAAATTACATGACACTGAAGAGTAGATTCTATTGATGTTAGTAATACAGATTGCTGAGAGAAGGTGACAAAATCATTTCAGAAGTAAGGCGATACTACATGTAGATGCCTTTTTATATGGTTAGCAAGTTTTAAAATAGTTCATTTTGATTTCACTCTTAAAGGAGGTGTCTGAGCCACTGAAAACAGTTTGCCTTCTTGCTAGGCAGTGAAAAACATGGCCGTAAGCTTGTCTGACATTGTCAACACTCATGGTTTGCTTGGTGACCCGGTCTGTGCATTCTAGAGCTGAGGTGTGAAAGAGGATTGGCTCAAGGGAGGAGAACACACACACACACACACACCACGAGCAGTTACACACACATCTGCTCAGCTGAGGAGTCATGACTGATCTTCCTCAGTGTGTTTTTGCCTGTCAAGACCTCCTCAAACATGAGAAAATGCAGCGTAATCCTAAGTCTGAGTGGGTTTGTTTTGTCTATTTGTTCAATGTGTCCTTTCCTAAAGAAAAAAAAAAGATGTTCTTGTAAAGCTGAGCTCCTGACCGCACTCTTATATGGCAAGCCAGCTTAACATTTTTATCAAAAAACTAGTATCTATTTAACAAGTGAGAATGTTTTGACTGTTAATATTAGCGATTCGAATTTCATCAGCTTGCTTATTCTTTAGCTGGTATTTTTTATTAAAAGCCTGTGCTTATTTGTGAAAAGTCTTTATGGTGTGTTATTTTAATAATTACTCATTTATTTTATATTAGCATTGTATTATATTGTCATTTCTTTTATTTCTCCAATCATAATGCTAGATTAAACCAAAATGTAGGAAATCTGCCTAGTGATTGCTGAGCAGGAATTCAGTGAGCTAAATGAATTCAGAGTATTACTGTAATCGTGTATTAATGTGCCTGCTTTTATGCAGGCCAGATTTTTGGTTTATCTGATTTTCTTCTGGATAGAAGATGGCGAGCCAGCCAGCTTGAGTCTGTGATTTGCACTGGATTTTTGAAGTGTTTTGCTTTGGTAGGGCTGTACAATTCTGATTTTTCACATGATATTGGACTAAAATGGATTTTAATTCCTGTAAATTGGAAAAAATTGATCTGAGCTCAGCAACATGAACTGAATTGCATGGAAAAAAACTGGTGATTCCAAATTCACAAAATACACATACACTGATAATACACACACACCTGCTTGTTTTTTATTGCATTGTTTTTACAATTACTGTTCAAGAAAATTCAAGCTATCATTTCTGTGTGCAACTGAAATTTTCTGATTTTGAATTAAGTTGAATTGTTGATTGGGGACTTTCTGACCTTTGTATATATTTATTCAGCTAAACCTAGTATGTACTTACCTGTACCAGGATTACATATTCATCAGATGATTGTTCTTTTTATTTGATTCTGGTATTATAACATTCGCCAGGTACTAGTTCATATTTCAGTAGTCAATAAAAACTTTACAAAATCAGTAACAGATTGAAAATGAGCTTTTATGGGGATCTGTCATTGAGTTATTCAGATTTAATCGGTATGTATTATCTATATAATATATGCATATATAATCTTCACTATGCAGTATGTATGTTGTGACTAATATACTCAAAAACCAGTACATTTTATTTTTTTAGATCATAGTACTACTTATAGTACTACTTATTTATTAGATACTCATTAATAAGATACTAGTTTTTAATTAATATATATTTAATTATTAAATAGCCTAGTATTTACTGATATGCTACTAGTACCTGTTATATTAACTACAATTTTTTTTTTTTTTTTAATTTTTTTTAAAAAAAATATATTTATTCTGTTGTCACTTGTCACTTTTTATGTACACTGGAAGCTTCTGTAGCCAAAGCAAATTCCTTGTGTGTGTGAAGCATACTTGGCAATAAAACTGATTCTGAATATTACAAAGTGTTTTTTTTGTTTGTTTGTTTGTTTGTTTTTTACTTGTAAGGATTTCAACTTTACTTTGGCCATTGATTATTAATATAAAATGAGCAAAAGATCAATTTTGACATAATTACAAAGTAGTGTTTCATAATTAACCCATGTTGCCGTGGGTTTCTGCTGGGTTCTCCGGTTTCCCCCACAGTCCAAAGACATTCAGTATAGGTGAATTGAATAAACTAAACTGGCCGTAGTGTATGAGTGTGTATGAATGTTTCCCTGTACTGGGTTGCAGCTGAAAGGGCATCCACTGTGTAAAACATGCTGCATAAGTTGGCGGTTCATTCCGCTGTGGCGACCCCAGATTAATAAAGGGACTAAGCTGAAGGAAAATGAATGAATGAATGAATAATTAGACCTACTCTACCCAATAAACAGACAATGTAATTTTTGTCTGCTGTCTAACATGCCTCATCTGCCATTTTTATAACAGTCGCCTGGCCTTTTATCATTAGGACTGACAGCAACTCAGCAAGGGAAAAATTATCAAAAATATAAATCTAAAACTACCTTAATTTATCTGATAAAGGGCAATGCAGAGCACAAGATGTGTTATTGGATGGCTTGGTGTAGGTCGTAGGTGTCAAAGTCAATTCCTGGAGGGCCGTTTTGCTACTTTTTTACAACACAGCGAATGCAACTTTTGATTCTTTTCAACACCTCGATTATTTGGATCAGCTATGTTTGATTAGGGTTGGAGCAAATCTGTGCAGAGGTGCGGCCCTCCAGGACTTTGACACCTACTGTATATGGTATAGGTGATGCATGTTGGGCCCCTTGATGCATGTTGGGTCCCCTGAGGTTCAGATAGAGACTTTTGTTTAAGGTTTTATTTATGATTAAAGTTGTTGAATGCAAATTGGTTGCCATCATTTTCATCCTTGAATGAGTGTAATTCCGAGTTGACGGCATGATTTTCAAAGTAGCCGTGTCACAGATGTTTTCATACTGCAATGATTATCTGGGCTAGCATTTCATCGCTGCTTTCTTTACACTGCAAGATGGATCGGCGACAGAGGGTTTCACACTGCATGACTTTAAAATAGGAAGAATAGTGACAACTTTGTCCAAACTACGTCTCACAACCAAACACACGTGAAAAGTGACGTGATGCAGGGTCACATAGTATATCTTTTGTTATTAACTCCATAATGAGAAAGAAGCCGTTAATAGGGTAGAAAATGTACTTTTTGTTGTCTTTGAAGGGAATTAGCAATTTCTCCTCAACTTTCTTTTTCGACCCGGTTGTGGTATTGCACAG
Organism: Danio albolineatus; assembly: GCA_903798035.1. Classification (NCBI taxonomy): domain Eukaryota; kingdom Metazoa; phylum Chordata; class Actinopteri; order Cypriniformes; family Danionidae; genus Danio; species Danio albolineatus. The sequence goes on from CAIGQQ010038083.1 coordinate 3,838,198, forward strand.
ATGACACGTCAAACAGACATGGGTGCTCCTGCCAAATTTCCACTAGTTTTTCCTCCATTTCTTGGGTCTAAATAGACAGAAAATAAGCGCTTTTAACTTCTCCCCATCCTCCCGATGGCCTGCAGATACCCACACTAGTGGATGCTGCTCTCTCATTGGCTGTAGGTGATCACCAATGTTATTTCCAATCAGAACACATATCACACGGCATGATTTGAATCCCAGACAGCTCCAGATATTTAGCATAGCAAACATCTGACGGGTGTCGGCGAGTCATGTGTGATTCTCTCAGATGGCGTCTTTTGTAGCTAGCACTGTGTGATTGTTACTCATGTAAACGAGCACCGATTTGCCTGTGATTTCAGGCATTTGTTTGCGATTTCTCAAAACCTGATGGCGAGTCAAAATCGAGGCTAAAATCATGCAGTCTGAATTTGCCACAAGTTTCAGGTACAGCTACAGTAGCATAACACAAATTTCCATTGAAAACCCAAAACAACGGCCAAGAAACTCAACACAAAGAAAACCCACTTTCTGTTAGCGTTTCAGAGGTGTTAATGCTAGAGCGGCACAGACAGAATGCAGAAATATCTCACAATGATCTGTAGCCTAAATGCTATATTGTGTAATAGTCTACAGCATTTGGAATTGAATTGTATGTTTAGTAACATGAAAATAGACGCTTGTATGTTTTACAGAGTAAATGTTAGAATGGCTTGCCACATCATTTTGTCTATGTTTGTTGAACTGGTGCTATACACACACACATAAATCCGCTTGCTAATTCGTTACGTGGAGGCAGAGATGTCTGACATGCAGGGACAGCTGGAGCTGAGGACTGTCTAACAGTCTGTACTGGTGTCAGCGCACAGATCCAGAGTCTGTTCACCACTGGCATCACAGCTGGAGAGACACAGGTGCCATTGGGATCAGACACTGGACTGCATTAGCAGCTCTCTGTGAGGGAGCAATTGCGTCAGTAGCCAAAAATAGGTTTCATGTCTATTCATTGTTAATCCAATTCTGCTGGGATTAATTTTTGTACTACCAGAAAGAATGTTGTTTATTCGACTATAAATGTGGATTTTTTTTTAAACAACTATTCTAGAATATAACTTGTGTAAGACATATAATGGGATTAGAATATATTTTACTTCTGTAATGTGAGGTTAACATTACCTGTTCTTGTTTTATATATGTAATATAATTGTTTTTAAATGTCTACAAAGTTTGTTACATAACGCAAGACTTTGGTCTTCATTCAGTGTCTGTGAACAGTGAAAACCAAAACTGTAGAGATGATATTGAAGTGAAATATTAACATTAAGGTGCAGTAGGTGATTGTCTTCAGAAACATGTTGTTGTGCTGGTTGAAAGTCTCTTCACATTCCAATAGTAATGATTCAAGTAAATTATCTAAATGTATTTATATGTATTTTTATATTTTAGGTAAGCCATAAAACAAAAACAAAAATTCGTCCAATTAAAGATTGTCGGACCAACAAGTAACTCAATTACGACAGATATCTCCAACTGTCTGTCAACAAATTTAAATTTGAATTACTGCACAGCCTCTTTAAGCACACAGATACGTCACTCGCGCATCATCGCGAAGTGCAGATCTGCAGCTGACAGAGAAGCATCAGGCAAACTACATTAATCTGAACCTCTTTCTGAAAGACCAACATGGCCTTGTGTCCATGTAAAGGGCTTCTGCCAAAAATGCAGAAAAAAATATTTTCTACATCCTGAGTCAATATCGTCATTACTTTTACACGCTGGAGGGAAATGACGTTACGCAGTTCAAAACCACGATCTGAAGGGTGACACCATGACTGAAGTATTACTTTTAGACAGGTATGTTTTACAAGCAAAGCTGTTGTAGATTGTGTTCTTGTTTATAAATGGGTTTATATGCACAGAAGTGTTGTTCAGCCACTGAAAACGTCCGGCAAGGGATTGGCTACTGTCAAGTTCATGGAGTACCTTTTACAGAATAGATAATATAGTCGGTTAAATAGACCTAAGCATTCATTTAGTTGTTCAAGTGTAAAAGGAGATGAAACAAGCGATGTACAAGGATCAGCGAACACAATTGAAAATTAAAAGTCACTTGTTGTCTTGGTAGCGTAAGTGTAATGTAAACAGATGACCGGATATTTCTGTTTTTAGTACTGTTTTTTCCTGATCTGATTTTTATTTAGTTGATTAACGAAACATAATAGTGCTCTTCTGCCTTACCAGCTTTACTGCGGTGAAGTTTGATTTATATTCGCACATTCGTTCATGTTTGCACAGTGACACACTATGACGCTCCCACTCTAACGCTACTTTGAATATTGGGTCTGAAATAGTGTGTAGGAATGACTTCAAAACAACATTAGTACTGTTTCATTGACTGTGAACAATGTTGTCTCCATCGAGTTTTCTAACTGGAGAATTGGGTGTGTGTTCGCGTGTAAGGTGGCGTGGCTTTGGACAGCAGGGGAGGGATGAAAAATTCCTAAACTAGTATGCTAATGCTGCCATTCATGCAGATCTCCTACTGCTCCTTTGACAAATTGGTATTAATATTGAAATTTTTATTACCCTTCACTTAAGGTGGGTGTGAGAAAACAGGGGCTCAATCCATGGAATTTTACCCTCACAATAAATATCCAATCTTTCCGAAAGGATGAAAATTATGCACCGCTCTTACTTTTTTTTCAATTGAATGTCACAATAGGGCAGTGGTAGGGAACCCATGGGAGCCATGTGTGACTCTTTCACCAAAAATACGTGGCTCTCCAGCTGTTTCCCTTCAAAAATATTTTACAGTTAAAAAAATTATAACCGCCAATAGAAATTTTTTAATAGTCTTTTTTTTTTCCAGCAAAATGAATAAAAAGTTTACAATGAAAGGACTTTTCAGTCAATGGATGAACTTGCATTGCACCAATAAAGGGCAAACAACTTATGTTTTTATGATAACCTCAGACACATGAATTCAAATAACAATCATGAGTGATGATGGTGAAAAAAATATATATATATAATGACCTTTCTTCATTCATGGACTTTACATGTGATTGGTCATATCTGTTTAATTTTGAGTTGTGCATGGATATAAATAACGGATAAAATGTCATTACACTGTATCTTTGCTGAAAAAAGCAATATTACAATTATTTTATATTATTATTTTAATTATAATTTACAATTATATCGCAACAGAGGTGGGGGTGCAATTTTAACCCTTTCATCCGTGTGTTTTAAATACTCCAGCTGATCTGTGACTGTTACTCATAGACGTCGTCCAATTATATTGAAAAATCATTATTATTGCTGTCTCCATAGACATCCGTGTGTTGCTTGTAGTTATCGTATGCGTATTTGAAGGGCTCAAACCAAAAATAAATGTTATTTGTTTGAAAGCATGGGTAAATTAGGATTTATGAAAAGCGCCGTGCACCTCTTTCTGTGCCTCAGCATGCACCATCAGATTTGAATTTTAGCAGTTGATGACATGCGCTCTGAATGTTGTAATCACACTGGTGTGATTGTACGCTTCAGGGGCCAGCCAAGGCTAATCACACTGGTGCCATAGTACGTGTGAAAGGGTTAACTAAGCTTAACTTAAATTAAACTAAAAAGTCAGGCTTTAAGAATCTGCATCCTTATTTAGAAACAAAATCTTCTAGAACTCAATTTTTCAGGCATTTCTGTGATCAGCTACCACAAAACATAACTTGCCCCCCAGTTTCAAAATCAAACAAAACCACAGGGTATTGCAGATTTCAAGATATTTGAAATCCTTCAGAACACCTTGCTTCATAGACTTTTATTATAATGTAAATGCAAATTTATGCTGCTTATGTCTGCTTATTTGACAGCCAAGCCTAAATTAAGTGTGCTAATGGACAGCATGCGGCTGATAGAGCTTAACTTGTACTGAACCCAACACATTCAATTAATCCCGAGATCTGGTTACAGCTGCAGGCAGTGGACCTGTGTGTTCCTGGACAAGATGTCTAGATGTGTTAGCAAATGCCCGAGGCAAGGCCAACCCACCCAAATTCAGCCTGTCCATCTGAAGGGAGACTGTGGAAGATGGTCTGTCTCTGGAGAGATGGAATACTCTGGACCTCTTCCAACATGCCTGGCATCTATTTCTGGTCCAGCTCTCGCGTGGGGCAGTGAAGCGGGTTTACTGCCATGTTCAAAATTCTTCTCTAGTGGTTTAATTAGAGATTGGCCTACATGCAAAATATATGAGTCGCTGTTGTCTGGGCGAAAAGGATGGCATCTGAACTCTGAGAATGTGCCATGGACCTCTTTGTTTTCAGGAGGTCAGTAATATTTTTATTCGGTCTCGGTATGGCGTTGACAGGCTCCATTTAGATCAGATTATGTTTCTTCAACAGCATCACAGTAAATTTTCTGCCTCCATTCAAGCCAGTGAAAACATATTAAAGCTCAGTGGAGCTTCAGTGACTCATCTGACATTTGAGTCTCATTTTGGTCTCGTCTCTGCAGCTCGGCGCACTCTCTCTGTCATCTTTCCCATCTATCGCTGTTCCTTTTTTAAACAATGATCATCCTTGTGCCAACAAGTATCACGTTCCTCTCCAGCAACCATTTTCCCTCTGTAATGATTCTTCTTATTAAGCACATCAGCTACTTTGTTTAGTACTTAGCAACTTTGTTTAGTATCAGCTACTTTAGCAACAGCTAACTAACAACATAGATGTTATGAATAGTTTAACAAATATGTTGAGTAGGGCTATATTTCATCGTACAGAATGTTTAAAATTGCATATGAGAACATTTATTTAGATTAGTTAAGTTTGGAGCACATTGATAACTTTAAAACTAAAATATTGATACTTACCCCTAATAAACTTGAATTTTGATTTCACAGGGACTTTAACATCCACCCAATATTTCCATTGCACAAAGGGTTATAAGGTTCATTAGAATAATAAATGTACTTTAAGACAAAACTCGTTCTTTTAGGAACCGATCACAGAAAGGTTCTTTGAAGAATCTAAATGTTTTTTTTCTCTCTCTCACTAAGTTACATTGCATCTATGTCAACTAATTCTCATTAGATTATAAGTAGACTGTTAGGTTAGGGTTAGAGTTGGGGTTGGGGTTAGGGTTAGGATTAGTATAATTTAACATGTACTTGCAAAGTTTCTTATTGTCAGTTAAATGTCTGTTTAGCACTAGTATCAACAGATGTTAAACAGACAGTCTACTAATACTCAAATGGACCATCAAAATAAAGTGTTACTTTTTATTTTTCAAGTGAATTAATATATTTATGAAGATTAAAAATAATTAAGACTGAAAATGTAAATTAGATTAAAAAAAAGGGTCTATTGGATTTCATGTTGAATTAATAGTGCCAATAGTGTTGGATAGTTGTATGTTAATTAGTAGCTAATGTAATGGCTCAAACAACCTATGCTAATTAGTTAAAAAACCAGTGAATACACCAATTTTCTTTTGGGCGTTGATGTATTTTCTATTAAAACAAGAAGCTGAGAGTGAGATATAATGAATGTAACCTGCCCTTGTTTTTCATTATGATTGATTGATTTATCCGTCTTGGTCAGTTAGCGTTTCTGTGTGGAGTTTGCTCGTTCTCTCCGTGTTCGTGTGGGTTTCCTTCGGGTACCCCAATCTGAAGACATGCAGTATGGGTGAATTGAATAAACTAAATTAGCCGTAGTGTATGTGTGTGAATGAGTGTGTATGGATGTTGCAACTGGAAGGGCATCCGCTGTGTAAAACATATGCCGGATAAGTTGGCGGTTCATTCCGCTGTAGCGACCCCTGGTGAATAAAGGGACTAAGCCGAAGGAAAATGAACGATTGATTGATTGATTGACAAACCCATATTTTCCCATCTGCTATCTCTAAACACTGGTGGCTAAGGGGAAGGGAATTGTGATTACAGATCTTTTAATTAGACAAAGTGTTAATTTCTTTAAAGGTGCCATGTACTGCATTGATTCAATAAGTTAAATTATTCTCTGATATCTATAGTAGGTATGTGGCTTAGGTAAGTTCAAAAATTCTCCAGAAACAGTTTCATATGCTCATAACACATTACTCCAGCAAATACCCCTAGAATCAAAAGCTCCATATTGACCATATTTGGAACAATTGTGAATATTAATGAGCTCTGCTCTGATGTGTAGCTCTCAGTGCCTGCTCTCTCTCTCTCTTTCTCAATTCAATTCAATTCAATAGTTCCTTTATTGGCATGACAAATGTTACAAATGTATTGCCAACGTGTTTATAAAGTTTACATAAGACAAAAAAACAACAACAACATACATGAATATTAAAATACACAGTAAATAGTAGTAGTAAAAAATTTCTTTCTTTCTCTCTCTCTCTCACTCACACACACACACACACACACACACACACACACACACACACACACACACACACACACACACACACACACACACACAGCATTATCCACTTTGAAATAAACGTGCAAAATAATCATACTTCATTTGTCAAAAAATTTGCAAACAGCGTAGATGCCTTGTTAAATCTTTTTAACTTGTGTGTTGGAGAGGTTTATTTTAGCTAGGAGTGAGTCAGCCATCATGTAAACCACCAGAGTAACCTACTTTGCAATAGAGTTGTGTTGTGGATGAAAAATATGCTAAATTATAATAACATTTGACCAAAGAGACCATCAGAAATGTATTTATTGTTATATTTTGAAGCAACAATGTATATGAAAACAGGCAGGAATTAAAAACCAACCTACATAAATAGGTGTTTTTGAGGTTTATTGCTGTTTTTTCATTCCTAAATATGACAATAAGCGCTGAGTGTAATGACAATGATTTAACGTGCACAATACCCAGCAGACTACATGCGTTTGTTGCCTCATTACAGATATTCTTTATATAGCTCCTTTATATTTAGCAAAAGTGACCTTAATTAGACATGGATTTAAAGGCACAAACTTTTACTTTTACTTACGTGTGGCCATTGATACAAACTGTGGGAAATTATTGAACCCTGCATCATCCTTTACACAAGTTTTTTTTTTTTTCTTTCTGTCTGTATTGTTCTGGGCCTGATCTGTATCCCCAGCAGAGAGTATCAGGTGTGCCACTGACTCTTCCAGTATTTGCCCTCTCTCTTTTCAGACAGTTCCTTCCTCTGACACCACTCTCCTGGAAATCCAAACACTACAGCTCTGTGTTCACTGCCATGATGAGGTTTCTCAAATAAAGCTTTTAAATTCGCTGCCTCACATGCTGGCAGCACTGCGATGGCAAACCATCCAAAGATTAGCATCACATTGCCAGCTGTTGATTCTCAAGTCCTGACCTCGATAAACATGACGCTTGCGTTTGAGATGAAAATTGCTCATGCCAATATGTTCTGGCTGAAGCGCTAATGATAGAGTGATTGTAAAGTGCCAGACTTTCAGACACAAATCAACAGATAAATGGTTTTCAGGTTGAAATTAACTTCATTTACTCTCTTTAAGGCCTGATCATGCAAATTTATGATCTATTTATGTGTGAGTCAAGGACAGATTCATCCACTGGTGAGCAGAGACAAACTGTGAAACGGTTTTGATTGGGGAAATGTTACACACAGTATAAAACACCTTACATGCATTTCATTTCAAAGCCATGCCATGAAATGCTAAATAATATGTCATGTTTAACTGGCTATATTTTCCACAGGCCCTCTGGATCCACTATGAATTGACAGTTTGAAAGAACATATTTAGTCAAATTAACTGCATAAGTAATGACAAAATAATTTCAAATAAAGTACTGTAAAAAAAATCCGTAATTTTACTGTTTATTTCTGGCAGCTGGGGTGCCGGAAAAAAGTCAAACAACGGCCATTAAATTACAGAAATTTACTGTAAAAAAAACGGGTATTAAATTACAGGAATTTACCGTAAAATAACGGATATTAAATTACAGAAATTTACCGTAAAATAACGGATATTGAATTACAAAAAATTTACCAGAAATTTAAATTTAAGGAAATTTCTGTAATTTAATATCCTTTATTTTACGGTAAATTTCTGTAATTTAATATCCGTTATTTTACGGGGGTTTCGGCACCCCAGCTGCCAGAAATAAACCATAAAATTATGGATTTTTTTTACAGTGTATTGCATTTAAGGTCTTTGTACTGTAGTACATCTTATTTTAACACAAACAGTGGCCATTTGTAAATTGAATGTGTGACTTTCAGTCATTTTGTTTGAGTTACTTTAGCTATACAAAAATGTCCGTTATAATACTTGATATTCGTCATTACTACCTGATTTTAATGTGTTATCATAAACACACTCAAGCACAAATATTAGTTTTGCCATTTGATTTCCTATCGGCATTGAGGAAAATGAATCAGCCATGCAGATTCATATAAAATATCTTATTTCCACATTGCCAAAAGGGTGAATCGTTGGCATTGAGAGTGGTGTTTGACCAATGTACAATTCGCAACTTTGACAAGTATAATTCTGCTGTATGTCTTTTTAATGTTTTAGTATAACCCTATGAACAAACATACAGCATCTATACTGTAAACTGATCTAAATAATAGCCTACCCAACAGTAATTTCCTTATCAGCTCTTATAGGATACTAAATTCCAGTAAGATGATTCGTATTTGCACCACCTTCGTAATTGTGATTTTCCCGAGTCTCTGTAAATTAATTACAGTGGCGATATGTCCATGATGCGTGCTGCTGAGAATGTCTTGTCACATCTGTAGCGGAGTGTGGATCGTGATGTGTCAGTATGAGGACTGACTGCCAGTAGTGTTGGACGGGGGAGGCGCTTCTCAGCTCTTTAAGCGTATGTTTTCCCAATAGAAAATTTCCTGTTGTCAAACGCACCATAGATACGCGCGCGCTCTCACCTCCATCACGGGGAAGCGCGTGGAGTTGTCAGATTTTTACGGAATATTCCCGAATACCAGCTTGTTTGCGCTGAGACAGAGAGAAATTGTGCCGTCAAGTTAGTGTGTGACCCGCGTATTATTTCAGAGGACAATATCTTGTGTGTGAGGTAAGTTAACTCCGTTCTTTGGGTCAGCAATTAAACACTGTCTACCCTGATGTTGACGCAACAGTGTACTATAAATGGCAGCTTTTGTCATGTTTCATGTCTTTATATTTCGGAAATGTAGCGCATTTACAAGTGGGTTTGTCCGGCAGAATTGCTTACGTGGTACGTATTCAGCTATTAACCATAGAAAATTTAAATATAACGTCTGCAAAGTGAACACAAACAGTTCGCGTGCGTCAAGAGGAGTAATTGTCATTTTCCGCGGTGTTTTTGCAGCGCTACCATTGATGCTTGAATGGTTTTCCGTCTCTTGAGTTTGAAATACGCAGTTATTTTGTTACAAATTGAGAAACAACAGGTTAGTCGCCGTGTATAAGTTGTACTTCTCACGTATTTTAACGGCTTTTTGGATTCTTGTTGTTACATGATCGGCGCTCAAAGCAGAAGACGAAATACATCCATTCGCTGGAATCAACCTGTTCCCTTCAGCTCACCGTTGGCTTGAATAGTATTATCAACGCGTAAATTAAACCATGGTTTATTAATGAATGCTTTCTAACAACAAGGCTGTTCACATTAACAGTAAGTGCATGACAGAAACTTGCTTTAATTAAATGCAGTTGGTATATCTCAGTAGCCTACAGGTGTTTAAGACTTAGACAAACATTAAAACCCGTTGGATAAAATCAACTGGACGTGTGTAGGTTTTTTGTTTGTTCCTCTGATTAAACATTTTCTTCACAAATACATCTTTTCTGTTTCTTTTAAGTAAACAGTTTTTGAATAAACTGTGAAATTTGCTATACAATAGCAATTTGTACTTAACTGTTTTACACTTCAGGTGTGGACCTAAAGGAATACTTCACCTCAAAATAACAATTTCCTATTGAATGTAGTTTTTTTTTTCTCCTTCGGTAGAAGAAAACATAGTTTTTTTAGGCTGAAATCGTGGTCTGAACAAAAAATGCCAGTCAATTACTATTTTCACTTTGAGAGTGAAAAAAAGCATATTCAGGCTAAATAAATAATACCAGTGACCCCTGATGATACACTGAGGTCTTGAGTGAAATTATCAATATGTGCAAGAAACTGAACATTATTTTCTATACTGTTACCTTTAATATTGACACAAGTATCAATTAATATTCTGATTTTAGTTGGTGGTTCATTCTGCTGTGGGTATCCTTGATAAAAGGAAAGGAAAATGAATGAGTGAGTGGTTTATTTTTCTCTCAAATTACTGATTTTATGAATCACCTAGGACCACAAAATCACCTACACCTACTTATGAAAAAAGTTAACATATATTTTGGTAATTTTAGGTTTCAGCAAATTTAAAAAAGGCTATATTTCTGACCTCTTATAATTGCTGAAAGTAAAATAATAAGTAGAAAAGCACTGCAATTAACAGTGTGCAGTTTTCTTTTATGCCTCCTTTTCAATTTGTTTAAGGAGAAAAAGCTGGTCGCTAATGCTTTTGGTTGGAGCCACTTGTTGAATGAGCGTGGATTATTTCATTATGCTATTGACAAGATTAAGCTGGCAGAGTAAACACACGGCTCAGGTTCGGTTTCCTGTTCTCCACATTTGGTGTGGAAGAAGGGCTGCCATTTTGGGGCTCGAGTTTCTCAGCAGGTGTCTCTCGTTCCCATTAATGCTTGCGGAGGTGGAATCAGACTCTGGGAAAATTTCCACGCACGGCATCCGAGACCTGCGGCACTGAATCTGTGATGCGCTCTGGTGTTGACAGATCCACAGACACACACGAGTGATGAGTGCCTGTGTGTGTCTGAGCAGCCCATTACTGTCATGCCAGAATATGTGTTCGCGCCACACCACAGGTGGAGAAAATGAATTACTGTGATGGTAGCAAATTGCTCGGCTCCCAATGGAGAAGACTCTTTTAAGATTGAGTGGTTGCTTCTAATTTACTTGTATTGTAAAGGCAATTTTTTTTTTACGATTCCAGCGATTTCCACGATTTCAGAAGGAGAAAAAAAGCACACTGTAATTCCGGCATCATTATTTGCTCACCCTTGCGTTTTTCGAAACCTCTTTTCCATGACAAACAAAAGATCTCTTGTGTCACAAATTTGAAATTTGCAGTAATGGAAACGAGATTCCAGATCCACAGCAGAGTGGATGGATTTAATATTGAGTCAGGACCACAAAATGTGTGTTAATGGATACTTATTCAGTTTCTATAATCATTTCAGCATTATTATTGCATAATATGCCATTGTTTAAGTAATTTTATGTAATTTTTAGTAATTTCATTTTCTACAATTAACCGCCAGCTTTTCCAACATATGTTTTACACAGCGGATGCCCTTCATCTGCATCCCAGTACTGGGAAACATCCATACACACTCATACACTACAGCCAATTTAGTTTATTCAATTGCAAACTCCACACTGTTTTTATTTCTGTAATAAATATGGCTGTCAAGCCAACTGTTTGAGGATCTTGATGGTTTTGTTGTGGGTATGCTGTGTACATAAAGAAATGTTACAAGTTGATCAAACATTCTGATAAACAATGATATTTTGAATTTAAATAGATTATTTGTCTTGAGTTTAAATTCATTTTACATTTGAATAGCCCAAATGACAAGTTTCAGTCTTATAAATGTGATTAATCGCGATTAATTGCAAAAAAGTTTGATAAATTAGTTTGTTTTAATCGATTTACAGCACTAATAAAAATAATAAATAAATTAGAAGCAATGTTGCATTGTTGTTGTTTTTTTTAAAACTGTATTTAGGTACAGAAATTGAATAAAATCAAATGTAAAAGAGTGCTGCACCATCTTCATTGTACAAATAATTCATTCATTCATTCATTCATTCATTTTCTTTTCGGCTTAGTCCCTT
>CAIGQQ010038083.1:3850533-3891306 GCA_903798035.1 Danio albolineatus
GCAGCCCTAATATATATATATATATATATATATATATTAGGGCTGCACAAAATATTGTTTCAGCATCGATTTCACAATGTGTGCATTTGCAACAGGTTAAAAAAACGTGTGTAGTGGACAACTACTTTTAATAAACAACCAACTATAATCCCTTGCATTAACATTTTTGTCTGATATTGTCCATAATACAGCCATTGCAACCTGCCTAATTTTTGTATGTTATACAAAAGAAAACACGTCAGATATTCCTTACAAAATTAACCATCCATTTACTACAAAACCACAGAAACTATAGTTTCACTAAAACTATGGTATCTGTAGTAAAACTGTAGTAAAACAAGTGCCAGTCAATGCTCCAAAAACTATGGTTACTGATATTTTACTATAATGAAATGTATGATCATTGACATGAGACTTTGTAGATGATAACATTTTCATATTCATACAGTTTAGAAGCAGTACATACAGCAAAAAACAGTCCTCTGAATTCCGTTTCCTCTCTCTTTCCTCTCATCTCACTTCTCCACTCATTCACTTGTATAAATAGCTGTGATAGTCAGCAGCAAGGCCTTTGACTCGATCAGCACTTTGTGTTGCTGAAGTTCATCTTTGCTTTTTATGTAGTAAGCCTTTATTCCTCAACACCTACAGTAGTCACTGGGTCACGGCACCAGATAATCTGTTAACCCATAATTCACTAAAAACGTCCCCTTTGATTGAATTCTTGAGAAAAATATACACAAATGACATTTATTTACAAGATACACAAGAGTCAATGATATGACCACATCTGAACCGACACACCAGGCACCATATTTGATTTCAAATACAATGTTTTTGGGTCAACTGTTCCTAAGCCAGGTGGATTGCACACCAATTTACCCAAGAACACTTAGTCACTGACTGCCCTTTTGTGTTAACAAGCCCAGAAGCTGTGAAGAAGAGTTTGTGGGGCACTGCACATGGCATCCAAACTCCATAATTTCAGTGTGAAAAATGAGTGACAGCCAGAGAGAGAGAGAGAGAGATCGTGTGCCCTGTTTGAAAGGATGTTACAGACTGTAGATGTTATTGCGATCAGAGTCCCATGAGAATGGCAGGCGAGCTGTTTTTCATTGATGTAGAGGAAGGCTCGGGGAGACAGCCAGCACGAACTGGGGCAGATGGGTTTTATTAATGCAAACACAGTAGCAGACTGCTGGCCACAAGGACACGCCATAAATTTTTGGTCTTTTTGCCATGCTGTGTGCCAGATATGTGCATTACGGAAATACTGTGAGGCTCAAAAGTTCTAATATGTTAATTTGATGCTATTTATTTTTACAACAAGATTATAAAAGGGTACAAAAATTAACAAAATAAGGTATTAGGCTTAATCTAAATTGTGCAGACTGTTGCTTTAAATTCAAATAAGAGATTGTGCTCCTTAACCCTCTTTTCAAAAGAGGACGGAGCTACAAACACCTGTATCAGTATAACGGCAGATTCAAAACAGGACTAATGCTATCTCTTTTACAAACTGAAAATGTCAAAAGAAGTGACCCGGAACAATGTAGTTCTATACAGTGTTCATTTGTGCATCCTAAAAACACATAATGCTTCTTAGTCGCTTACATTATCATTAGTGCAAGCTTACAGCTTGAAAACTCTAATAGCTGACGGCTGCTTCTCACTCAGGGCTGTCTATGCTAATGAGGGAGAGGTCCTCACTAATGGACGGGACTTTCTCTCTCTGATGACATGTACAATGGGAGGATGTCATTCAAAGTGTTTCTGCATACTGTTTTTATGAACTCAGATTATAAACAATAGAATTCATACATTTTTATTATTAGAGGTTAGCTGTGTTCTCAGACTCCTGCCACACAACTGTTTAAACCCTTTATAAAAGGGATTTTTTTTTCATAAAAGGTTAATTAAAAGGCACCTATGATGAAAACCATCTTTTGTAAGCTGTTTGGACAGAACTGTGTGTAGGTATAGTGTGTGAACAGTCATAATTGAGAGAGAGAAAGACAATAAGTCTCTTTTTTGAAATTTCCTGATGTTAAAATCGGATCCACATTCTTCACATTTTGAGGCTGACCGCAACGTGATGTAGGAGTGTGGTTCGATTGACATGTCTCCGTAGTAACGCGTATAATCATATCAACAAGACAGGACGTGCGCAAAGCAACTGTGATTAAACGATCTGCACCTCAAGAATGAGTTGTACACGTTTAAAACGCTTTTAAAACGTTTGTATTGAAGTACAGCGATTTACTTCAGCTTTACTTTATTACCACAGCTGCATGTCTGTACAATTGAAGATGCTTCAATCCCGGTTTGTGGGTGTTAAATCAGGTTTATTTTGTACATTAACATAACGAAGGTCCATACAGCAGTGGATATTAACGTGTGTCCTGTCATATTTGCCGTGCAAAACAGTGTAAAGTTAAAGACTGTATTTGTGTGTGTGTGTGTGTGTGTGTGTGTGTGTGTGTGCGCGTGAACTAACGACATTGTGTGTGACTCATTGTTGCAGAAAGGCTTGAATTAACTCCACAGCAAATACATCAAATAATCACTGTGAAATTTCTTATTGTAGTATTTCTCAGAAACGTTGCGTGAGATCTGCTTCCATCATGTCTGTCTGTTTATCTGACACAGCCAAGGCGGAGACGGAGACACACTCTGACAGGCATGTGGGAACAGTGAGCGGGGAGAACTAGCATTATAGGCACAGGCCACAAAATCAGCTACATTGTGTTCAAAGCAGAAAATCCCAACATTCTAAAAGGTATAATAAATAATCTAATGGGTGTTTTTTGGTGAAACTTTACTGACACATTCTGGAGACACAAAAACGTATCTTAAATCTTAAAAAAGGGGTAAAATAAGTGCCCTTTAAAGGGAATTTGTGTTGAATTCTGAAGCCCCTGTTATTAGCGACACTGATGGCCATTACGTGTATTGCAACACTCAATTTATTGCTTATGCACACTACTCACTGTAAACTTTTTCATTCATTGCTTAAAAATTGGAAATATCTTTGCAGGAACATCACAACTGATAACAAATATTCAGATTCCATTCAAGTTGCACACTTTCCTTTTGGAAAAACAGATTAAGCACAAGTAAAATAATAGCAATTAAAGCATAACAATGTGATAATTATGTGACTTTTATGTGTGGCAGGTGACCTCTGTAAACATAAAAAACCCAAACAACATTGCAGATGATTTTTGGATTGCCTGACCCTCTCATCTTTGCAGTATTTATGAGTTTTTGTTCAATTTAATTTTCCATCAGGCGAATATTTCAATTTCCGCTTTAATTAGTGCAATTTGAAGGCTAATGGTAATGCACCTATTCACATGAAGGTGCTTGAAAAGCTCTTTCGACATTATCTTGAACATTGCAAATGCAGTTACTTCATGTAGGATAGTAGAAAGGTTTTCAGGTATACACATAAATGTCTTGAGTACTTCATATAAACACAGTCTACAGGCTTTTATAGGCAACCAAGGGAGTCAGGGAAGATCTTGTTTTGTTAGAAGCTGTTTACACCGTACCTGTCAACATTGGGATGTAAAAATAAGGGATATGCCCACCATGAAGGACTACCCCCCCCCGCCCCCCCCCCCCCCCCCCCCCCCCAACCACCGCCCAAAATAAAATAAAAATCCCCACCTTACTAAATACGGCTTCTGGAGCTGTTTCATTGTAAATAAACAGTTAAACGGTCAGTAATATGTTTTATTATTAATATTATTTTAAAAAGAAATAATATAGTAGTATTCATTAGCAGCAAATAAATTATCAAAACCTTTCAGCTTATTACAATTAATAGCTATTATAAACAAAAAGAATCAAGTTATCTTATTAATCGTCACTGTACAAATTACACATAAGAGCAACAAATGAATCTCTCTTTTTTTTGTGATTACATTAAATAACAGATGTGTCACTTTAAAAATGCACACATCTAACGGTATAATGAAAGCACTCGATTGCTTTCCTAATGTTTTATGCTCATTTAGGACAAAATTTGTTGTGTTTGGGGAAAAAAAACAATAAGATCGACATCTTTAAATGTTATTATTATTAATTATATGTATATGTTTGTTCAAATACGCACCCAAAACCCAGTATCCACTTTTGCCACGCTTCAAATCGCATGTACAGAATCCGTTTGGGGAAACATCGTCTATTTATCACTATGGAGCGCGTCTGACAGTCACACACTGCTTTATGACTGTTTTGAGGATTGCATAGAAGAAGCGACGGCACCTGTAATAAAAAAGAAATGGAATCCCACCGTTTTCAAAGTGTTTCATGCCTAATTAAAATGAAAGCACAGACCTGACTTACATTTAAAAGCAAGGTGCGGCCCCTGGTGGTTCGGCGGTATGGCCTGCGTAAAGGGAGGATCGGCTCTTTAATGTTTATTGCCACTCTTCAGAGAAAGACTGAAAATACGGGAAAAATACGGGAAAATACCTTTATGGAATGATAGGCGAATGGAACTGTAAAATACGGGAGAATCCCGGGAAAAAAACGGGAGGGTTGACAGGTATGATTCACGCATTAGCAACAAAAAAGCAATTAATATACATCAATACTCTAAAAGATATAGTATAGTGTTTCAAG
The DNA here is from genome assembly GCA_903798035.1 of Danio albolineatus. Lineage (NCBI taxonomy): Eukaryota > Metazoa > Chordata > Actinopteri > Cypriniformes > Danionidae > Danio > Danio albolineatus. The sequence continues at coordinate 3,855,166 of CAIGQQ010038083.1, forward strand.
TAAATTATGTATGCTTTAACAGAGATGCTGCTACAGAGAGTCAAGCAGACTGTAGCATGCGGAGGGTGGGGATCTACAAAACCACAGGTGCTGTTTGCACAGACATCACAAATAATTCTTATTTAACATGATCGGTTTGATATTTGTGGCATGCTAATTAGGGTCAGAACTCCTGCATCAAACCAAGAGCCCTCAGGCATGATGTGAAAACCAAAAAGCACACGAGCCGAAAGTAGACCGTCTGTCCTTTAATAAAGCATGCTGATGTATGAAAGGTGGCTGGCAAAAACAGATGCTCAGGGTTTACTTGTTTTTCATGCCTGCTAGCGACCCGACCCCCCAATAATTGGAGGGCGCAGATTTCAGTCCACAGGGGCGTCTGAGGGACAAAACTGACGGATGTTACCTGAGAACACAACCTTTAGGTCTAGAACACAACCTTTAGGGACATCTTCACAACACAAAGAGTTTCTTCAGCCATGAAACTTTGCCTCTACGCTGAACACAATTCAACGTTTGTTAGTTAAGCCCCCTATAGTCATGCTAGGAATTTTGGGTGCACTAGTAGTAATGGTATACACTGTCAAAGTGGGATTGTTCAAACTACTTCATTCAAATTAGCTGAATACAGACAGTTGTTGAGCAACTTAATTATTTTATGTTCAACCCACTTAAATCTGTAAAAAAAAATACATATTTCACCTTATTTGTGTTAGGACAACATAAAAGAATCGTATGGATGTTCAAGTCACTCAATTTGGCTTTATTGTCATTTCAACATTTATACAGTGCACTACACAGTAAATCGAAACAAACAGCAAAAATTGCTACATCAAACAGCATAAATTGACAACATAGCACAGGACTATGCACTAGTAGCACTACTTTAAAAAATTTAAAGAATGAAATTAAATAAGATAAACTAAAATAAAAATAACAATAAGAGTGCAAAGTGTGGTTTGTGCAACATTGAGTGCAAATAAGACAGGACAGACAAAACAGGACAAGAAACAGTAACGCTGACGAGTACACTACAGATGTGCAAATGTTGGATCAGATATAAATACTGTACATGAAAACATTTTGTCATTGAGGTAGACATGTTGTACAGAGCAGTGTAAAAATAGAAGTTGTGCATGCACATGCAAACACATGCATATTGCGTGTCCATATGACAAAGAAAACATTAGCTTTAATAGGGAACTTTTGACAAGAAATCTTGTCAAATGAAACCTTTATAAACTGTTAAATTATTTATTGCCTATCCTTGAATAAAGGTATGATCATGGCATTGGATCAACCTTGAATTTTGGTATAATGTGATGGAAAAGACATTTCTCTTTCTTTGGAGAAGTTGAATAACCTTGAGCACAGTTTAGCTAGCAGTTGATTAAAAAAGCAAATGGATTTTTGTATTTAAAATCAACAGTTCTCAACTGTGAATATTATGTGATCCTGGTCTTAAATTGCAAAGTTACATTTTTGGCAATAACTAAAAATACATTGTACGGCTCAAAGTTAGAGGCTTTTTATGTTGTATAAAAATCATTATAATATGAAGTCAATTCAATTTAGATGTTTTGTACATTTCCAACTATATATAACAACTTAATTTTTGATTGACAATATAAATGGATAAGAAAGTAATTTGAATAATTAAAGGATGTGGCTCTGTGGTTAGCACTGTTGCCTCACATCAAGAAGGTTGCTGGTTGAGTCCCGAGTCAGTTGGCATTTCTGTGTAGGGTTTGCATGTTCTCCTCGTGTTCGTGTGGGTTTCCTCAGGTACTCCAGTTTCCCACACTGTCCAAAAACATGCGCTATATGTTAATTGAATAAATGAATAAATTAAATTGACCGTAGTGGATGTGTGTGTATGGATGTTTCCCAGTACTGGGTTGCAGCTGGAAGGGCATCCACTGTATAAAACATATGATGGATAAGCTTGCTGTTTATTCTGTTGTGGTGACCCCTGATTAATAAAGTCAAATGAATGAATGAATGAATGAATGAACTTCCAATGAATGAATGAAAGAATGAACGAACGAACTTCCAATGAATGAATGAACCTGTCCAAACTCGGTCCTGGAGGGCCGGTGTCCTGGAGAGTTTATCTCCTACTTGCTTCAACACACCTGCCAGAAAGTTTCTAGTATATCTAGTAAGAGCTTGATTAGCTGGTTAGCTGTTTGATAAGGGTTGGAGCTAAACTTTTCAGGACACCGGCCCTCCAGGACTGAGTTTGGACACCCCTGACTTAAAGGATGATTTTTTTCTTCAGTATTTATATATATTTTTTGAAACCTCTGAATCCAGATTTTCCAATAGTGTTATATCTCAGCCAAATATTATCGAATTCCAACAATCATACATTGATGGAAAGCCTGTTTATTCAGCTGTCAGAGGATGTACAAATCTCAATTTTAAGGAAAAAGACACTAGTGACTGTTTTTTGTCACATATTTTATTTTATTTATTGATTATAAAGAGAAAGTCAGGAAAGGTCATAGTGTCGTTCCTTGAAAATGATTGACTGAGTGGTGTCTGTTAAAGCAATGCTGTTGAAAATAGTCTGTAAACTCACGTCACCTCAGTATTTAGAAAAGCATTACTGCACCAATGCCATGTATGTTTTCCATTGCATCTACTTGATGCTTGGCAACCCTTCAATTATTTGTTACCAGTAAAGGATTACATTTTATATGCTGTAAATAATTTAGCAGGAAACATGTGAAACCACGATAGTGTAAAAAAATAAGAGTTGTTTGGAGAAAATTGTGAACCTAGGAGGAAAAATAATAGGGAGAAAACAGATGACTATGGCTCAGTTATACCACAGACAAGTTTTGAGTAAATCCCAGAGTGTTCTGTCAGATGATTCCCATCCTATGCACCACAAGTTTTATCTACTCTCTTCTGGTATTCGATACAGAAATCCTATTAGTAAAACAAATCGGTTCAAACTCAGTTGTAAAGTTTTTAAATTTAAGGTAGATTTGTATTATACAGTGTGTTTTTGCATATTATGTGTGACATGATTGTATGCTGCAATCAAAAACGAAGACTGACTGACTGATACCCCTTCCGCCTCTTAGCTTTTCTAAAATCACAACTTTTGAATTTCTTATTGCTTCATTAAATGAAATTTAATCCATCAAAAAAAAATCTAAATCCAATCGAATCATTGTCAGAGGCTATTTTACGACCTTATTTTTAACCAGAACACCAAGGCACAGAACTGCCTGTTATGCTGTGTGAAAATCATGGTGTATTCACTTTATAACGGGTTCAAGACTTGTTCTTGTGTTGATTAATAAGGGTCCTCCAGGCTCCAGTAAACACTTGCTCCGTATGGCCCCCACACTCTCATGCACAGCTCCAGGGACACCAATCTGACAGAGGGCCACATCTGCTGGGTACATACAGTAATTAAGTCCATTAAACCAGCATTCAGCCATGCTAATGTTGTGTTTTACCATCAGAGAGGAAGCTTCGGTCCTCAACTCCACTGATGCACCTTGCTGGACTTCAAAAATGGTCTTCAGTTTAATACAGACGTGCAGTACTTTTCCCCATTACACTTTGAATAAAGATAAGCTAATGGAATGCCTTGTTTTTAATAACATGGATTTTTTGATAACAGATGCTCGGCAGAGATGCAAAACCATTTCCACCTGAAATCAATTCTAATGTCTTGTAACAATCTGTACTCGGATTTTGTCAACACCTTCTACCTTCATTCCGCTCTACATTATTGACCCTCGGTTCAATGCAAAAGTACTATAGAGTGAACAAATTCATGTCAACATGGCTTGCGACCAAGAATGGCTTGCACATGTGAATGCAGCTACACTACCTGGCAAGTCTTTTCGTCTATCCAAGTTTTAGGAACAACAAATAATAACTTGACTTCTAGCTGATCATCTGGTATCAGAAGTGGCTTATTTGGAAGCCAAAGGCCTCTAGATTATAGTTATTTTACCAAAATAAAATATGAGCATGACTTGATTTTTAATTATTTCATTAGGACAGTACGGTCTGACTTTGCTTAGACAAAAGTCTTGTCACTAAACAGAAATAACGTACAGTATAGAATATAAAGCCATGGTGCAGTGGAAAAAGGATTAATATTGTGTATGACTCCCATGAGCTTGGAGGACTGCATCCACAGACACACATCTCTGCAATGACTCAAATAACTTATTAATAAAGTCATCTGGAATGTCAAAGAAAGCATTCTTGCAGGACTCCCAGAGTTCATCAAGATTATTTGGATTCATTTTTTAATGCCTCCTCCTTTATCTTACCTCAGTCATGCTTAATAATGTTCATCTCTGGTGACTGGGCTGGCCAATCCTGCTGAAGAATTTGCCCTCTTCTGTGGTTTGTAATGTAATGGGCAGTACAAATGTCTTGATACCTCAGGCTGCAGATCTCTCGCACGCCCCCATGCTGAATGTAAACCCAAACCATGATTTTTCCTTCACCAAACTTGACTGATTTGTGTGAGAATCTTGGGCCCATGCAGGTTTCAGTAGGTCTTCTGCAGTATTTGTGACGATTGGGATGCAGTTTAACAGATGATTCATCTGAAAAATCATCCTTCTGCCACTTTTCCAAATGATCAACTAGAAGTCAGGTTTTTATTTGTTACTTTTCCAACTGGGATCGACAACAAGACTTTTGTCAGGTAGTGTATTATTTCAGTTGTAACCTGTGTGTTTTGGTCAGCTCGGCAAATAATTAATTCCTAATTTTGGGTGTTTTCACACAACACGTTCTATAACGATCAAGTCTTGGTGGCTGTGGGAAAGCCGTAGACGTAGACCGTAGTCTTTAGTGGCTATAATAGTGTTTTACTAAATACACTAATGTGTTTTTAACTACCTTGTTTTAGACCCCATATATACTAGTATTAAGCATTGTCCACTTGTGATAGAGGAGATCAGGTCAGATATGAAAGTGATTAACAAATATAAATATGAATGAATATTAGAAGGAATATTGAATAAAATGGCCATACTTACTGAAATGTTTTGTCTCATGTTTTCTCTATAGCAGGGTTTAAACCCCAGAACGATGTCAAAACAGCTTAAATACAAATAAACAAACACAATGTTACATTACATTACAATACAGGAAAGCCATTTAGTTTCTAAAACTCATTAGTTGGTAAAATGTTGGTAAAATGAATATAAGACTTTTTAATGATTTTATGACACAACATTTTTGTATAGTAAAGAGTGAGCCATCGGATTAGAAACATAATTATGTGTTAAATGTAATAATTATAAAAATAATCTCCAACATTTTCATGTCAGTTTGGCCTTAGTTTTTAATTACATTGATACACTGATGCATTTTACCCAAAGGATGCATCAAAGATACGGTTTATTTCAGTTCTTGTTTTTCTTGAATTGAACCCACAGTCTAGGCATTGCTATCACCGTGCTCTATTAGAATCAGAATCAGAAAGAGCTTTATTGCCAGGTATGTTCACACATACGAGGAATTTGTTTTGGTGACAGAGCTTCTACAGTGCAACAGAATTACAGAGACAGGACAAAAAACATATAATAAATATATTCAAAAAATAGAAGTAAGTGTTAAATGCAAATATACAAATTGACAAGTTTATGTACAAGCATATTACTATATACAACGTTATATGTGCAGCTGTTACGTGCAAATTGGCATGTAAAGTGTGTTGTTAAATAAGTGTATGTGTGTGTAAAAAGTGTATTGCAAGTAGTGATGTTGGTTCCACGATTATTATCATCATTAAAGCTACGAGAAGACTTTATAATAAATTCAGATGATTCTCACATCATTTTAACATAAGAAGGAATCTGTTAAAAGTAGGATAAAAGCCAAAAATACAGTACATTGGGTTTGAAAAATGAAGCGATAAACTATTAAACAGAAGCTTGTAGACTACCCTGAAATAACCTCGAAAGAGCATTTGAAGTAAACCAGAGGAGTCCAGACCTGTTGTCAAGCTCCTACTGTACAGTAGTTAAACACACCTGACCCTGCTAATTAAGGCCTTTAGATCCTCTAGAAACTTCCACACAAACACAAAAGTATTTTCAAACTGCAGCTTTTTCCTAACAGTTTGGCAGTTCGTCCAAACGCAGTATCAGGTCATTCTTACTGAATCTTTTTTAAACTCCTGCCAGGGTGAAGATTTTTCGCCACCTGTTGCTGTGGTGTGCTCTAGACCAGTGTTTCTCAACTGGTGGGTGTGGGTCACGGGAACATTTTTAGTGGGTCGCGGAGTGCGTGGTCAAAAAAAAAATAATAAGAAGAAGAATTTATTTTGCTTATACCGGACTTTTATTTTGAAATGCGCGCGCGACAACAGTTCAGTTTAGTTCGGTAACTGAACATTTCTCTACCCTAACCGCTGTTTACAGTATTTATCGTTTTTACTTTGTAATATTTCTATAATTTGATACATTTTGTTAAATGCAACAATAAAATATTGGGTCGCGGCTTGATGACCATGTAAAAATGTGGGTCCCGTGGCCAAACCAGTTGAGAACCACTGCTCTAGACAGTGCTTCATAGGTTGTTTTGCATTTTCATGTGGACAAAGATTTTTTAAACCTTGCATGTGTGAACAAGTTCTTTTTATTAATTTTTTTAAATGAAGGACAAACTTTTTGCAAAAATCAAAAATATGTATGTGTGGACTTGGCCTTTTAGGCAAGTTGTGTTTGAGACCACATCTACACTAATCTGGATAAATTTGAAACCAGTGTTTACTACATCCACACTATATTTTCATTCATTCATTTTCCTTCGGCTTAGTCTCTGATTTATCAGAGGTTGCCACAGCAGAATAGACCACCAACTATTCCGCCATATAGTTACACACTTTATATATACTAATACAGTATATACTTTACACAGTCTTCTAGCTGCAATCAAATACTGGGAAACACCCATACAGCCATCTCACTCCCAATTTAGTTTATTCAATTCACCTAAAGCGCAGGTCTTTGAACTGTGGGGGAAACAAGAGCACCCGGAGGAGACCCAATCAAACAAGGGGAGAACATTCCCACACACAGAAATGCCAACTGTTCCAGCTGGGACTCAAACCACTGACCTTATTGCTGTGAGGTGCCACCCCTACTGTATTTTCAATAATTTCCCAAAAGTTGTTAATCCAGAAACACTTTTGTCCATGCATCAAGCTATAAGATGCTTTGAACTGTGTCATTTCAGCATGGCATTTATTTACTTTCCAGCTCTTTAAAACGTCACAGCAACATGTCGAGGAAAAGCTTTTTAAATGGACCAACAGTGAGTTGTTGCAGTGAGCAACACAGGAGCATATACAGTAGTTGCAAAAGTGAACGAGTATATAGTCTGGGAGACATGCCAAAACAACAGCTCTTAGAAATATTCTGGAAATATCCTTTGAAGAATTGCAATCTGGAGCATGAACAAATCTTGAATATTGTGAACACCATTTTCACTGAATTGTTCACATGACCAAAAACACGGTGTTTGTACATAATCAGGAAATTATTCAGATGCAGTCATACAAGTATCTAGGAGTGCACATAGATACGTCTCTTACATGGGACACTGATGTAAATTGGATCTGTGAAAATCTCCATCAAAGGCTTTATTTTGTGCGTAAATTGTGGTTTATGGTGTGGATAAGAACATTTTGTATCTTTTTTGTTGGTTCGTATTCAAGAGTGTAATCAGATATGGTTTATTCACATGGTGTAGCAATCTTTTTGTAAATTTGAAATCAAAACTTCAATATTGTCAGAATTGCTATTAAACTTATAGGACTAAAAACCTTTACCAGCACTCAGACTCTATACCAGGGGTGCCCAAACTTTTTCTTACAAAGGGCCAAAAACCAAACTTGATTAAGGCTTGTGGGCCAAAAGTAAATATGCTTGCCATGGGTGATTTTCTAATTTATTTAATAATATTTAAAAATTACTAGAAAACTTTGCTTTATATGGTATATTCTTTTACGTTTTATAAGAAATTACATTAAATACAAAAACAATCTCATTTATAACAGAATTACACTAGTTTTTGCTGATATCTTCTGTATAGTTTTCTCTCCATCGAGTTACGATATTTACATTTTTATCAGATTCATTTACAATATTCAATTGAAACATTTCATTTCAGTTTGCTTTTTTGTAGCTCAGCATTAAAACAAACAAAATAATGTTATGTTAAATTAGAAATTATGATCTCTTTGTTAAAGATATTTTAATCTTTCTCACTCTCACATCATTCTCACTCTCTTCTCAGATGGGATGGTGGGCCAAAGGTTACAATGGGCCAAATTTGGCACACGGGCCCTACTTTGGGCATCTTTTCTATACGAACAATGCACTTCGAATAAAGCGAAAAGAATTTTGAGCAATCCATCTCATGTACTCTTCCCATGTTATGATCTCTTGCCCTCTGGCAGAAGATACAGAATCCCTTGATGCAAGCGGAACAGGCTCCAGTTCAAGTGTCAATCAGACTGTTGAACACCAATCAATGAAGCTTATGTCTATATATGTGTTATTATGTGCATGTTTTTAATTCTTTACTGTATCAGGCTAGTTTCCCAGTGATGGGTTGCAGCTGGAAGGGCAGCCGCTGCGTAAAACAAATGCTGGATAAGTTGGCGGTTAATTCCGCTGTGGCAACCCCGGATTAATAAAGGGACTAAGGCGAAAAGAAAATGAATGAATGAATTTATCAGGCTATGCTGAAATGCTCATGAGTCCACAAAAACATTCCCCCTTAAGGGACATTAAAGTGAACGGCACCATTTTCACAGTCCACACTGCAACTCAAAAAATGGTGTTTTTAAATTGATCAACTTTGAAGAGCGTTTTAAAATGATACTTTTTCGTTGCCTAAAAAATGCCATCTCTGTGTGCGCAAAAATATATGAGTGAGGACACGGCCTGAGAGATAATCCCTGTAAACCAGGGGTGTCCAAACTCGGTCCTCGAGGGCCGGTGTCCTGGAGAGTTTTGCTCCAACCCTAATCAAACACACCTGAACCAGCTAATCAAGCTCTAACTAGATATACTAGAAACGTTCTGGCAGGTGTGTTGAAGCAAGTTGGAGATAAACTCTCCAGGACACCGGCCCTCCAGGACAGAGTTTAGACACCCCTGCTGTAAACATTTTGCAGTTATTCAAAGGAGCTTGTTATTCCAAGCCAACTGATATATTGTTCTCTTGGTTTGTTTTAGGTGCACTCAATGCTGTGCATGTCATCATCATCATTCCCTTTGAGATGACCGAGGAGAACTGAAAGACACCCTGGCGCCACCTCAAGGTTTCTACTTCTCCGTCTCCTGCCTCCGCTCCTCTATGGGTTCCCGAAGTCAGGGCTTCTTCCACCACCAAGACCACCATCACCACCATCATAATCACCATCATCATCACCACCACCGCAGTTCAGTGGTGCCCACCACCATTCCCCGTCTGCTGCCCGAAACCACTAGTCTGCTAGGAGGCATTGCCCAAATAACTCCCTCTCTGTTTCTGGGACGGGGGAATGTGGCATCCAACAGAAGCCTCCTCCTGTCCAAAGGGATTACCTGCGTGGTGAACGCCACCATCGAGCTGCCCAACTTTAACTGGCCCCACATAGAGTATGTGAAAGTGCCGCTCGCCGACATGCCTCACTCCCCGATCTCGCTTTATTTCGACAGTGTGGCAGATAAGATCCACAGTGTAGGCCGCAAACGGGGAGCCGTGCTGGTGCACTGTGCCGCCGGCGTAAGCCGCTCTGCCTCACTCTGTTTGGCCTACCTCATGAAGTACCACAGAGTTTCCCTGGCCGAGGCCCACGCATGGGTCAAAGCCCGCCGGCCCGTCATCCGCCCTAACGGTGGGTTCTGGCGACAACTGATTGAGTACGAGAGGAAACTGTTTGGCAGGAACTCTGTGAAAATGATCCAGACGCCATACGGAGTCATTCCTGACGTGTATGAGAGGGACCGCAGGAACTTGGCACCTTACTGGGGCTTGTGAACAGGGCTTTGGTTCAATTGAAGAAGACTGGTCTGATCTGTCTTCCTGCCTCTTTCTGTACATCCACGTGTTTCTCCTGCCAGAGAATGAAGCAAGATGTCGATTTTTTTTGGAGGGAAGAGCCTGTGTTCTGAAGTGAATGCTGAGATTAGTCTTGCCGATGATGACTATGGTTTTAGGAGCACTTTGAGAAGCAAGCACAGAGCTGAGAATCAGGAATTCTGTCCTAGGTTGAGACTTGGCAGTGGTAATGTTTGGTTGTCGTCTTTGTCCAGAGGCAGCCATCTGATGATGACCATTGGTAGCATTTGAAAAATGTATTAAATAATTCTATAAAGGTGTATTTAAACATATGCAGAAAAAAAGAAAAGAAGTTTAAGAGTTGCATACTGTTTCACAAGAGGAAGAAACTACAAGTTTAACAGATTTTTGTTACTATATGTGCTTATTAAAAGAACATTTCTTGAAGGATAGTTTGGGGATTTCGTAACAGTGCTAATATTTAACAGACGCATTTTTGAAAATCTTGGGCTGTTTCACAAGCAGATTCATAAATACGGCAGTCATGGTCAAGTACTTTTCTTCAATGAATTATATTTTGTCTATTTGCAAATATACTGGGGTTTTCATTTTCATCTGGAGATTTTTTTCTTTCAAATGTTTGCTCCAGTGAAGCAGTAATTACAAGCGGAGGACATCTGCCAGAGGACTCCTAGCAAAGCTTTTACTAATTTGTATTAAAATTAACTAAAGTCATGTAAAAGAGTTCAGATTTATTAGTGTGTGAAAATGAATAAAAGGTGAAATATTTTCATGTATTCCTTGTGTTTCTTTCAGTGAGCGATTACTCAGTTTGTCCTTGTCGTTTTTGTTTGTTTTGTTAGTACAGCAAATCTACACACAGATTAATACTGTACTATTCAATACTGTATGTCCAGTTATAGTGCATGGAGCTTAGTAGTTGATAGGCTAATATATAATATTTATGGTTCCATGACAATCTATAGAGCAGGGATCACCAATCTCGGTCCTGGAGGTCCGGTGTCCCTGCAGGGTTTAGCTCCAACGTGTCTCAAAACACCTGCCTGAATGTTTCAAGTATACCTAGTGAGAGCTTGATTAGCTTGTTCAGGTGTGTTTGGTTAAGGTTGGAGCTGAAATCTGACACCGAACCTCCAGGAACAAGTTTGGCCAACAAGCCCTGCAGAGTTCACAGTAGTTCCAGCCCTGCTTCAACACACCTATTTGTAGGTATCAAACCATCTTAAAGCACTCAATTAGTCTGATCAGGTGTGTTTAATTAAAGTTGGAACTAAACTGTACAGAGCTGTGACGCTACAGGAACTGAGTTTGACACCTGTGCTATTGACCTTATACCGCTCCGCCCACTTTTGCTCTTCCGCGTTTTGTCATCCAACTTCCGCTACGCTGACACAGTACATCAGATGACTGTTTGGGAAAGTCATTACGTAGTGTATAGTTAACTGTAATTTAGAAAAATGGCATATAACGCTAGTTCAGTAAATGTTTTGAGCTGGGAGTACAGTGAAACCTCCCTGCAACGATCAGATGGTCTCATATTGCCTCATCTAAAGTTACCGTTAATGTGGGTAGAAATGTGGGTAGACAGTATGAGCAAGAGGTAACTTACGGGGATATTTTTAATTACTTTGTCCTGTCGCAAGGAGTAGATGGAGCGTTTATGAAGACTTATAAAAGTACCGAGGCATACCAATGTTTACACAGGGGGAAAGTTGGCCGTGTTTTATTACACAGCGAGGGGGATTTCATCTGTTTAAAAGCAAATGTGCACTCCAGCCAGTCGAGCAGTCCATACCACTCAGCGTGGGGGCTACTTAGTAAGCAGGAATTATTGGAGACTACAGGATGTTCGTGCATCGCTGGTTTAGGAAGGTCCTGTAGCCACGCAGCCTTTATATTATGGAAGGCAAGTAAATATATAAATAAATAGTAATATCTTGTAAGGTTTGTGTTAACATGAGTAAGCCATAAATTTAAACAGTATGCTAATGTATTTGTGTAATAATACACAGCTGCTGACTCGGTTACCATCAGCAGACTAAGGCCCAATCCCAATTCTATTTTTGTACCCCTACCCCTTGGCCCTTCCCCTTCCCCTTGGCCCTTACAATCGAGGGTTAAGGGGAAGGGCTTCAAAACTTACCCCTAAGAATTGGGACAGCTCTTCAACACCTGCACACGTCATTATATGTCATTGCGACCTCTTGCTTCATATGAGATCAGACGATCACGACTGCTGTAGTTATTCCAGTTGTGTTATTTTTGGTGTTTATCTTCAGGAAATCACTGAAGGCGTATATTATGTTATCATAACCATCTAATGTGGAAAAAAGATCATAACTGTACAGTGCATTTACTCCGTGGCCATACTCATCTATGTAAACACATAAAAACAACATTAACATTATAGCAGACACTGTAAAAAGCTCATTCCCAGACACTAGACATTACTGACAGGGTATGCGAGTGTCATCGTGTGTCAGAATGTTGTGGGACCGCTGTACTGGAGTTATGATTATGGATTATAGATCGCGAAATTAAGCGTTTTTTTTTTGGCGTTTTTAAAAAAAAGCATAACGGTAAAACACGAACGCGGTTATGAGTATATTAAAACATTTTTGTTTGTCGTAAAAATTCGTAATAATGACAAAAAAAGACTAATTTGTGGATCTATTTACTTCCGGGTTCAGCTATCCTGCCACTGTGACAGGTGCATTCTGGGAAATATTCTTACCCCTCCGTTTTAAGTGTGGTCCTGAAAAATCTGCGTTCGAAGGGGTGTATACCCCTTGCCCTTAGCCCTACCCCTTCAAGCTAAAGAGAATTGGGACACCCCTACCCCTTGACGTGAACGCGCAAAACGAGGGGTAGGGGTAAGGGGAAGGGCTAAGGGGTAGAATTGGGATTGGGACTTTGTATCTGGTCAAATCTCTTAGTTTGTGAGGTTTTGATCTTATTCTTCAATGCTGAAGTCGCTCGTTTTTTTGCGATTGTTTTAGAACTTCTGATTCAGTTGCTATGGGAGAAATGACTAGGAGTAATAAACGGCAGAAAATGGTCAAACTACTCGTTCTATGAACAAGTGTTTGCATGACTACACAGATAAAATAGTATAATATAATTAGAAAACATCACTTTACAACATCAAGCAGCAGAACGAGCTGTTTTTAATGTCTAAAAATGATTGGAAGTGAATGAGACCGGAAGTCTTGAGACAAAAAGACTCAAATGGCTGTGCTCATACGCGGAGAATAAGGTCAATAGTCCATTTCCCTTCAGCAAAAGTTCTCTTACACTTAAAAATAAAGGTCCTTTATTGGCCTCAATGGTTCTGTGAAGAACCTTGACACCCATGGAACCTTTTCATTACACAAAAGTTTCAAATAAAATGAGTTTTAAATACGTTCTTCACATTAGAGATGAATGGTTCTTGGTTCACAAAAGAGTGAAGCAAAAGAACAGGGGTGTCCAAACAGGATCCTGGAGGGCCAGTGTCCTGCATAGTTTGGTTCCAACCCCAATTAAACACCCCTGAAGCAGCTAATCAAGCTCTTACTAGGTATACTAGAAACTTCCAGGTAGGTGTGTTGAAGGAAGTTGGAGCTGAACTATGCATGACACCGGCCCTAAAGGACTGAGTGTGGACACCCCTGTAATAGAGGAACCATTTTGTTGAATGGAATGGCTCCAAAGGATTTTAAAGTCCTTTATGGAACCATTTGTGCCAATAAATAACATTTATTTTAATTCTTTTCAATTAAAGTTTGTGTACATTGTTTTTCACAATACATGCTTAGTTTTAAAGCCACTTCAAAGAAAAATAATACTAATAATAATTGTCTAAGTAACACATTTGGGGGTGTCGATGTAGGGTTACGGCAGTTTTTGTGGTGTTACAGGGACGTGCAGAGACCTTTTAAGGGGCAGGGGCTCAAGTGGAAAAAAGGGCACTTTTTATTAAATAATAATTGTACTTTAATGAATAAAATATATTAAAGGATATTTCACCCTAAATTCACCATACTCACTCTTAAAAGCGCAGTTCATTCAAAACTGAAAATTCTGTTATCATTTACTCGCCTTGTACTCCAAACCTATTTGACTTTTTTCTTTCTTTTTCTTTCTTTGAACACACAAAATAATAATTTGAAGAAAGCAGCAAGCCTGTAACCATTGACTTTCTTGGTATTTGTTTTTCCTATTTCAGGTTTATAGCTTTCTTTAAAATATCTTCTTTAATCTTTAATTCTTTAGTGTTCAACAAAATAAAGGGTGAGTAAATGTTAATTTTTGCGTGAACTATCCCTTTTCAATCTATTATTTTTGTTTGATTTTATTATTTATTTTTGTTTTGTTGTGTTTGGTTTTTTTTCTTTCTGTTGAACAAAATAATAAAATATTGTGAAGAATGTAGGACACACTGATAGCCACTAACTTCCATAGCTAGCCTATATGTACATGTTTTTATAGCTTCGGTTAACATTGCATATTCTGAATAAATGACTAAAAACGAGAGGGGGATATTTTCACTATCCTTGTGTCATTTCTCCATTACATTAGCCTCAGCTAGCCTGTATGCCTGTGATATTGCCCGGGCTGAACTTTAGCTAACTTATTACATGGTTGTTAATCAGGAGGATGTTAAAAAGACAAAATAGCTTTATAACAAATAACAAAAATAATTTGCTTTTGAACTTTTGGATAAATAGCTGATGTTAAATTTGAGCCTCGGGTAGTCTTTTGTTAACCGTTACTCACCTCCATACACTATAGATGAATGACGGCTGAATTTACATCTGCAGTTCTGTCGATCATAGAGTGCTGCCGTTAAGGAAGTCAGCTAGTAACACCTGTTTTACGCACACTCCGTCTGCAGTGTGTGTTTGGGCCAGACTGTAAAGCTATGGCCCAGATGCAGTCTTGTGTGCATTGCACTGATAGACGTTACTCCACTGTTGACACCTTACTTTTGAGTACAGAGCAAAAATGTAAATAGCGCCCTCATTAGAGCGTTCGCCTAACATGTGGTTTCACTTTCCAAATAGGTTTGAGGCTTGCTTGGAGCGGGTAGACTAAAACCAAGTTATACTTTTAAAATTGATTATTTTTATTGTTTATCCTTATTTTTAAGTTATCCTTAAATAGAACATGCATTAACTTATACATATATTATGTTATTATTAGTATTTAAAAGATAATTATTATCCCCAGGAAAAAGGGCACTTTCTCTCCAGGAGAAAAAGGGGCAAGGGCTCAAGCACCCAAAGCTCCCCCTCTGCACGTGCCTGGGTGTTAGTAACTGTACCATGGACCGGTGTCCTGACATTTTATTCTACAGTACCTATCAGATTATGCTACCAACACTGTGTTTGAATGGTTCTTAGGTTGGGGTTAGAGATTAGGTAGGTTAGGTTACGTAGGCTTCATATCACACTACTCCACATTAAAATTTACATTGCTGTTGGCGCAATAGCCTAGCGGTTAGCGCGTCGACATATGGTGCAGCAGCACGTCAGCGTGTCCCGAGTTCGAATCCCGGCTTGAGGACATTTTCCTACCCCCCTCTCTCTCTCGCCAACTTTGCTTCCTGTCTCAAAACTGTCCTATCTAATAAAGGCAAAAAGTCCAAAAATAAATCTTTAAATATATATATATATTTTTTTTTTTACATCGCTAGCAAAATCTGATGGGTAGCATCAAAATGTGCTACCTACTTTTTGAATGGGAGGGATTCAGGTAATACTTATACTATACTATACTATACTATACTATACTATAAGTTGACAAGCAGGGGGGTGTTACAGACTACCAAAAAGATGAGGACCGAGGGAGGGGAGTTGGGGTGGAATTACGAGAGTTTTCCATGGGAGAATTAACAAAACATGAGGGTAGCGGGAGATGGGTCTGAAATATGGGAGACTCCTGAGAAAAACGAGAGTGTCGGCAGGTATAAACTTAATACAGGGGGTGTCTACACTCAGTGCTGGAGAGCAGGTGTCCTACATAGTTTAGCTCCAACTTCCTTCAACACACCTCCCTGGAAGTTTCTAGTATACCTAGAAAGAGCTTGGTTAGCTGGTTCAGGGGTGTTTAATTGGGGTTGGAACCGAAATATGCAGGACACTGGCCCTCCAGAACCCAGTTTGGACACCCCTGACTTAATAATTAATAAACCTGAGAACACTCACAGTGTAACTGTAACTAACTGTAACATGTTCAAAGATGACGCAAAACAACCATACAATTATCCAGTCTGGATTTTTAAGAACTAGCAAAAGGTTCTTCTACAGTGCTTGGCATCTCTACATAAACCATTTTTTTTTTTTTTTTTTTGTGAATTACCGCAGGATTTTGTTTGACTTGATGTGTATTAAATCTTGAAGTGCACTGTAGAACAATAGGATTAACATGAAGATTTAAAGTCTCTGTAAATCTAATCCCTGTTGATGAGCGCCGACAAGGTGGATAAAGGTTATTAATCACGTGTGTATAAAGACAAGAACAGAACACAAGCCATTTTGTAGCCAACAGCCTGTCAGTAAAACTGGATCCTGCAACACATTTTGGAGTACTTTTGCCTTTAGGGATTCAACAATTGTTTGATGTGAAAAAACAACTGGTCTAAAATAACCGATTGCGTGTCCTGAGTCGCTCCTCGTGTTCTGTATGTACAGACAGGGACTGGATCTTGCCTTTTGACAGTCACACAAACTCAAAGTCTTGTATCCCTGGAAACTGTTGCCAGGGTAATACTGCTGTGAATGGCAGCTATTAGCGCTGAGTCAGTGTGAGGAAAGTGCTGTCACTATCTGGCCCTGACACAGACACCAAACAGATGAAGACCAGCTTTACAGACACACAGAGCAATCACTCAAATCTGGGACACAAACATTTCACATTTGCATCAAGTATACCATCAATCAAATGTTTCATTTGCACTAACTGGATTCAAGCGCAAACAGAAATACAGATATAAAAGGACCCAGAGGATCATTTTAGTAGAAAATGCTGAGAAATTACAGATGAAAACACTGGTTTTACTGGAATGGCTCACATCAAACTGAAAGGTTTGTCATGTACAGTACTCACCTTCATGTCATTCTAAACACACAAGAACACAAAAATCACTAGTGAAATATTGTTCTGTCCCTCCAGTCGTCACTCAAAACTGGCACTTCAAAGTGTTCATTCAAAGTTTCCCGAAGAGGGAAGATACCTTTTATTTAAATATTACATATAGCACTAAATTTTAATTTAATATTGTAATCTTGTAAAAACAACAACACATTTTTACTGTAAAAATGATAAATTACTTTTACTTTTTGTACCGTATTTTTAATGGTGAAATACCATTTTTAACAGTAAATTTTACAGATTTATTTTCTACAGTGTATAAAACTAAATGTGGGAAGCTTTTGGAAAGCACATTTGCTTCTTTTACATCACGCAGTGCTCCTATTTACGCAATGAAAATCAAGGAATTTAAGGTTTAGTCCTCACATGAAACCATAATGTCAGTTTTGTATTTTTATAAAATCTTAGACTATGAAATTATAACGAAGATTTTCCCCAACCTTTTTTTATGGCTTATCTGATACAATTAGGGTGCCATAGACTCTAGTGCGTTTTAGCTATAAAATAAGTTTTGTCCACACTACTCCAGGACCTTCGACAGATTGTACTGTATCGAAAGATGTAACTATTTTACATTTGGTCAGTTTACTGGCTAATCTATACAAATTCATACTCAGTCGTAGTTCAGAGTTCAGTCGTATGAAAATGTACAAAATTTAAAAGGAGGTGTGGCACCAAAGCCAAAGGTCATTAGGGGATTGATAATTGTACAAATTGTACTAAATTGTACGACTGAGATTGTACAAATTCATATGAATTAGCCACGAAATCAAAAAGTTACAAAGTGCTGTGAGATAAGAGTTAAAAATGTTGAAGACTTTCTTTTAGTTTAGAAACACCAAGGTTTCTTTTCAGTGTGGACTGAAACAGAGATTGGGCTTTCTAAAATAACTCTCTGATCCATCTTCATAGCCTGACATTCTCTGATTCGTCTCTCTCATATGATCATTAAGCAACTGGTAGATGGCAAGAATGGATACTAGCAAAATATGCACATGCCTAGTGAGTGTGAAAGGTCGCGTATCAGCTGTAGACAGAGATAGTTTTTCTGAAACGTAATAATGCCAGTCTGGACAAGGAGCATTTTTATTCTAAAGTGCTATTTTTAAAACAAAAAGACACTAGTGTAAATGCTACCTCAATCTGACTTTAAGAACCTGTTATTGGCTGGATATGGTATCTATTTTGTTAGGCCAAAAAGGGTCTAGAAAAACCCCCTCACGCCCAGCCAGTGTGTTCTTAAGATCTGTTGGGCAAGTACATAAACACATCCAAGCATCTCTATAAGGGATTCCTGCAAAACCCTCTCAAGTCTTTCATTACTTTGGTCAAACATCTACAGATGTGCTTTTGACTAAGATCCTTTGATAAAAGCCAAGTTTGTCATTCTCACAACCCAGTTCAAGCATGATAATAATCAATATTAGCCATGCTAAAAATATGCCTTCTTTACTGTGATTAATGCCAAGAATTTGTACACTTGTGTATATTTTTTCTCTCGTAATTCAGAATACATTTTAGAATAAAAAGGTCACACATGCTCACTTGATGCGTGAGGACCAATGAGATTCATTCTTGCATGTGACATATGTTTGAGCTTGTGCAAGGACCAGTGAGGTTTGTTCCTGTGACTCAAAAGAGCTGAGCTTCAGAGTTTCTTGAACAATGTTTATATGTGAACGAACTCAATCTGTTCATAATATAAAAACTTGAAATACACCGCCTGACTGTTCTAAGAGGGGACCGAAATGATTTTATTAACAGTATCATTGCATCAGCACTAATAGCCTAGTGGTTAAGTGTGCTGAAATATAGCACCAGGGTGCTCACGGCAACCTGCACTGTAAAAATCCAACTTACAAAATTTTTAACTTGTGTTAAATTGTAAATTAGGTGGACATATTTTTGAGCTCAGAGTTGAATTTCCTCAGAAAAAATATTCAACTGCATGTTTGGAACTGTTTGATCAATGAAAGTAAAAAAAATCAGTTGAGGAGACTTTAAATTTTGATTTCTCCATATCTTCAAAAAATAAAAAGTTCATTCATTCATTTTCCTTTCAGCTTAGTCCCTCCTTTAGTCCAGGGTCGCCACAGCGGAATGAACCGCCAACCTATCCAGCATCCGTTTTACGCAGCGGATGCCCTTCCAGCCGCAACCCATCTCTGGGAAACATCCATACACACTCATACACTACGGACAATTTAGCCTACCCAATTCACCTATACCACATGTCTTTGGACTTGTGAGGGAAAACGGAGCACCCGGAGGAAACCCACGCAACCATGGGGAGAACATGCAAACTTCACACAGAAATGCCAACTGACCCAGCCGAGGCTCGAACCAGCGACCTTCTTGTTGTGAGGCGAACGTGCTACTCACTACACCACCGTGGCGCCCAAAGTTGAGTTTACTTCAAATTTTAAAGCAACCGGCTGCAAAGAAATTTTGAGTGTTTGAAGTTGTGCCAAATTATTCCGTAAAGTATAATTGACTTAAACCAGCCTTTTCTGTCAACTTAAAAAAATAATTTGGCACAACTTTAACCATTGAAGCTTATTAACTCAAAATTTCTTTGCAGCCGGTTGCTTTAAAATTTTAAGTTAACTCAACTTTTTATTTTTTCCAGTGTGAGTTCGGTCCTTTGCCAACCCTTCCCCCCTCTCTGCTATCAATACTTTCCTGCCCATAACCTCCACTGCCCTATTCAAATTAAAGGTGAAAACCTCCTAAAAATAGTCCTCAAAAAACACAATATCATTGTCTTTTAAACACTAACAAAAATCTTTAATTGGCATGAGGGTGAGTAAATGATCACAGATATTTCATTTCTGAATGAACTATCTCTTCAAGTCCTCAGTAAAACACCAACAATGAGCTTAAGTGAGCATAACAGTTTAATTTTTGTTGTATCCTCGACAAATTATTATTTGTGCCTTATTGGAAAGCTGGAAATGGAAAATGCTTCACTTTTCATTTCTCACATCCTCAGATTTTGAACTCCTTTCAAAGCGGCACACAACAAAATCCTTCAACAGAATCATCTCAGTACAGAATACCAAATATCACAGCTTTTAGACTTTATATGCTTCATAAAGAGTCTCAGAAAAAGTAAATCACAAGCATTCAAAATAATAATAAAAATAAACACTTCCAGACCCACTACTGAAGTAACTTGAGTTCCAGCACAATGACAGAAAACAACAATTCTTAGAAGACACTTCTCACTTAAGCTTCACACTAATTCTCTTTCGGATGTTTTACCTTTATTGTTTCAATGATTTATTTTTAACATGCAGACCACCTCTGCAGTATTTACTCAACAGTGAAGAATCAACCAACCAGATACTTTAGTGCATGACAGAATCAGAAAGAAGTCAGAGCAAAAGAGACATTTACAATCTTTAAATAAACTATTAATCAGTAGTACATCGTTGATCTGATCTGCTTCTGGACAATGGCAGATCCAGACAGTTGTGTCCTGAATTCAAGTGACGAGAGCTGTACCGTTCGAAGGCGGACAGCTAGAAAACGACTAAAGAGTTTTGAATGACTCCCATGATCCTCCTTCAGACAGCAGTTGGGTTCTAGAGCAGGTCTGGCAGGATGAGACCCGGAGGTTTGGGCTCCACACAGTTAATCCAGAAGTTGGCACAGCTGGCGTGGTACTGGTGACCTCCGTACATCAGCTTGAAGTTGTCCGTCTCTGAATTGAAGGCCTGCAGAAGATTTATTGAAGGAAGGGTGAAAACTATACATTTTTAGGAAGAAGTCAAAGTTGAGGATTGTGTTGGGGATTGATTTATTAGGACATTTTGAGGTAGCTTGTATTCCACACGTATAAGTTTAATACATGTTGAAATGTTTAATAATAAATTACACAAAAGAATTGTTCATTTTCATGAGGGTGAGTAAATTAAGAGCTAATTTTTATCTTTTAGGTGAACTTACAGTGGGGGGAAATAAGCATTAAACATGTCACCATTTTTGTGGTGATGTTGAATTTTAATTTTCACGGAACGTTGGTTAACAACCAAAGACATGCATATATGCATTAATTTGTGTCGGAACAAGCCGGCACCTCTGAAATCTGATCCGGCACCTCATTTTACCGATCCCCCACCTCACATGCACCACCCCCCACCCGCTTTTCACTTTCTTCCCCGACTCCACCCCCGCTTTTCACTTTCTTTCGTCTTTCACATTCGTCCACGACACCTCTTTCTATCCCAATCTGCTCTGGGACCTCGCAATTCACAAATTAAGCACTGCATATATGCAAAGAAAACAACTAATTAGTTTACAAATTAAGTTATGTGTAATAAGATTAAATGACACAGGGAAAAAGTATTGAACACATGAAGAAAGGAAGGTGTATAAAGGCAGTGAAAGCCCAGACAGCAGCTGAAATCTCTCAGTAGTTCCTCAGCAATCCTCTGCATTTAGTCACTGTAAATGAATATTAGCTGCTTCAGTCCATTATCAGGATGATGAAGATGAAGACCAGGGTGGACATTTCAGCAAGACAGTGATCCAAAGCACAGCCAAGGAAACCCTTAAATGGTTTCAGAGAAAGAAAATAAAGCACTTAGTTCAGGAGTTCAGTCCTTTCTCCTTGTGTCATTCCGTTGTTCATACACACAACTAATTTTCCAGATTCCCTTTGTTTTATGTTTATGTTTGCATTGTTTGGGTTTTACCAAAATCTGGTTCAATTCCATGTTAAGAGCTGCTTTAGAAATATTATTCCAAGGAAAAAACATGACATGTTCAATATTTATTTCTCCCACTGTATATTAAATATAACCTACATCTCCTAGTATTTAAAAGAATGCTGTTACAGCTTAAACTGCATTAAACCCAGAGACTTTTTAATTTAAACAAATAAGATAGATATCTATTAGTCTCAACATGTATTAAATCCAACCTAAATGTTAAATCTGAAAATCGGACGGAAGTATGGCCTATCATCATTCTCCATAAAAGAGACAAGAGCTTAACGGTGTGATGACATAATTTGCAGAATCAAGAAAGGAAAAAGTGTGCAATCCTCCCACACACGCCCTATATATAGTAAAGCGAAATAAAGAACCCAGTGAACTTCACTCAATATATCGATGCGAAGCGTGCCAGTGTGCTTTCCTTCTGAAAGGCACAGCTGTAGTCGTGCATTTGTGATAAGGCAGTGATGATATGGATGTTATGCAGAATGAAGCTCTGATGAAAAATGCGAGCTGATGCTGGAAGGAGAGATGACTCATGTTGTGAATCATGTCCTCCCACACTGATACTATGAACGCACACGCTCCATTTCAAACGTTTCTTTCATATGCTCAATAAACACTGTTGTCCTGTTTAAAGGATGTGCGGTGAAGAACAACAAAATCAAAAAGGGGTTCTTGATATTAGTGTCTTGTATCATTATGTTTTTATTTTTTGTGTGCATCAGTGTGAAGGTCTGGTAGTGTTGTTTTAAAAACTGACTTTAAATCTAACTGACAGAAATCACTGCACGTACATTTACTGTAGATGAGGACTTTAGCACTCTTCTGTATCCTTCTCCTGCCTTTCAATCTGGAAATTCCAGTTGGAATCCCACGAAGGACTTGGCAAGTATGACCAGAGGGATCAAAATGGTGCCATGAACCGGGATAAGAAAGAGTGTATCAAAGGCCAGCTAGTAGGTGTTGTTTATGTAAATCTTAAGTTAGCGTACCGGCCTCCCATGCCAGAAACACTGGTTTCAATCCCACTGAAAGCATGGCAAGTTGAAATGGAGGGGTTACACTGGTGCAGTGTCCCGGATGAGAGTGTAGTTTTATAGGCTAAGTATAACAGAGACTAGTTAGCAGGGGTTTTTAGCAAAAAACAACAACAAAATGTTAGTGCACCTGCTTCACATGTTGAAAAAACTGTTTAACACCTGCTCAGAGTAGAGAAATAGTGCAAGAGAATTGAATTAGTGGCATGTAGCTAGAAATTAGGATGTCAGTACATTGCATCCCATGCTGGAAATAGAGGTTCAAATTCTCATTGAAGGGGGTATTTACAAATGGTGGGGTTAGATTGGTGCCGTGACCCGGATAGGAGTGAATGCATTGGAGGTTCTCTTCTGGCAGGAGTTGTGCAAAAAACTCAAATTAGTGGACCTGCCTCTCCATTCCAAAAAACAGTGGTTCCAATCCTGCTGAGAGCAGACTGAATAGAACCAGAGGGTTATACTGGTGCTATGCTTCAGATGGGTTCTGGGATTAAATGTAGCAGAGGCCAGCTAGAAGCAGTAAGCTTCCCTCTGTGGCCTCAAGTGATCTGCTAGCAACTGGTGCAACAGGCTGCAATCTTTATCGACCTTTTTAGCACACCAGTCTACCATTCTAGGCAAGGTGATTAGAACAGTTGTTATTTTAGTAAAGTGACCTGAATGGGAGTGAGGTTTTAGGGGCAAATTTTACAAAGGCCATTTAGTTATGAAAGTAAACCTCATATGTTAATGCATCTGCTGGATACATTGATTTACATTCCACTCAGAACAAGAGGGTTACACTGGGGGGGGTGAACTGGTTGGGAATGAAGTTTGTGCAAGTAAACCTCATATGTTAGTGCATAATGTCCCATGCCAGAAATTCCAATTTAGAAGTGGAGGTGTAACGTTGGTGTCGTAACCTCAATGGGAATAAGGATTAGGGGAGGAAAGTAAACCACCTCACATTAGTGCACATGCCCTCCCATATTCAAAAGTCTTGTTTGAATCATGATCAGAGAGGGTGAACAGAACTCGAGGAGTAAAACTGGTGTTGTGACCCTAAAGAGGGTGAGGTTTAAGAAGGAGAGTGAAATGGAGGACAGCTAGTAAGAGGTGTGTGAGTAAAACCAATTGCCCTGGCCTCAAGAAGCATGCTAACAATTGATCTTCTTTAACATCTTTGTTAGCGTAACCCCCTCACATGGCATAAATACTGGTTAGATTTACACCCAGAGCAGTACAGGTAGAACGGAAAAGGTTACATAAACGCAGCTAATGCCAACTTAATATAGATGGCAACACGATACCTAATCAAAGATCTTTTTTCAGCATCAGGAACATTGACAACATACTAGCTATATTTCTATCCAAAAACCCAAATTAAACTTGTGCGTAAAACTGGAAAATTTGCACACACAAAAAAGCACAAGTTTCCATACAATTTGTCAAAGAGAAAAAAATGACGGGAACACAGCACAAGGCTGGTGCTATTATGCTGAGGTATCTACCACTGAACTTCTACCATTGACTCCTCACAGCCTCATCTTTGAGTAAGAAAAATAACATTAACTTTCCCTCACACTTCAACCAGGATCTGCTACAGTGTTTGTGGGCGGGGGTTTCAATTTTCCCAGATCTGCACACGCAACAATTGGGCAGGGCTTAAAGAGCCCCTATTATGGGTTTTTGAAAATGAGCTTGTATGCAGTGTGTCACACAGCTCTAAGTGCAGGGAAATGTCCAGCTAAGGCTTAAATCTGAAAGTGCACAGTGTTTAAAACTATTGATTCATCTATAAAAGAGTCGACTCATAGTTCCTCAAACGAGTCGCCGTGCTTACGAGTCGGGCGGTTTTAAATTTGATTGTGCAAGTAAAACCTTTTGAACAGAGTTTGGGCTGAAATCAGTCAGCTACATCTGGCAACACAGTGAAGAGCACTGTGCTTAGCTGGATATTGGAAGTGTGCAGAGAGAGAACCCAGAGATGAGACTTTGAAGAGTTAGTAGTTTCTGCAGAAATACCTCAGTATTAAATGTGCTGTTCCCCCTCCGAGGAGTGCTCACAACGGAGGATTCGGAGCACCAGGACATTTCCCTGGCCTGCTATCCAGCAAGTGTAAGTGCGATTAAAACGGTTGCCTCATTGTTTTCTCTAGCTTGTAAATGATGCATTTAACTGTGTTTTGTAACTTGTAACCACTTGTAGTGTCTCTGGTTAACTTGTATTCTCATATCGCGTCTAAAAGCACGTTGTAAACGCGACGCGTGCCGCTGTGTTTACGGATTAAAATGCGTTTGAGCGTGTTCCTCTGCTGTTTGTCGTTGCTATGGCCACCATGAGCTCTGCTACACACGTGCGGCGGTGCTGTTTTATACTGGTTTAGCTTTTGCCGCTGTGTGCACTAATACTGCATGTATGTCGCTGTTTTTACTTCTGGTTAAGAATTAGAGTGATATGCTGCGAGATCGGGGGTTAGTTTTGGGGGTGAGGTGTCTGAAATACGGGCGACTCCCGATAAAAAACGAGCGTTAGCAGATTAGCTCACGCACACGCTATGACTACTTCAGTATTGATAAGCCGTGGTGGGCATTCTCTCGCGCTGAATGATGTCGACCAATCGCAACAGACTGGGTCATCGGTCCAATCAGCGCAGTTTAGCATCGCGCTAAGGAGGGGTTTTGGAACAAATGAATCCCTGAACGATTCATATAGGAGTCGCTGGGATAATGAGGTAAAAATAAATGCATATTATAAGACAATGAAAGTGTTTTATGACCATGCATGCATATTAGCCTGCTGTTGGAGACCCTCAAAACCAAAATATGACCCTTTTCAAATGTATAATATGGGCTCTTTAAGTTCCGTATCCACATCACGCCGGCACGGCTACAGATTCGTTACCCTGATGATTCATTCAAACCACTCTGAGTCGACTCTTTTATAGATAAATCAATCATTTAAAACACGGTGCACTTTCAGATTTAATCCATAGCTGGATATTTTACTTCACTTAGAGCTGTTACACAATGCATACTGTAGATGGTCATTTTGAAAAACCCACAATAGGGGCTCTTTAAGACAAATCTGGGGGTAATAATACTGCATTTTTTTATCGGATAAAAAGTCTATCCTACTTGGGTGTGTGTACAAGTTTAAGTGCATTCTTAAAATAATATGTTCATCTTATTTCCATAAAGTATTTTTATGCAATATTCCATAAAAATTGGTGGATGGAATCAGCTACTGTCAGTCAGCCTCCTCACTTATGCACTTCCATTCTCTCTCACACTTTCTGCTTGTTGTAGTGCAGTGATGTGCATGTCTGAGAGGACATAAACAACACATTGTGAAGAAATAACTGATCCCATGGTATATATGTGTTTGTATGAGTATACGGCACAGAGGAGTGGCAGCTGCAGCATAAAAGCTTTTTCTCTCCTCTCAGCCCGCTAGAGATGAACAGGTGGCTCAGAGCCTCTGAAAAGGTCATCCTAATTCAACTGACCTTGTTTAGCTGGCGGAAAGGTTAATTACTATCTGATTGCAAACACACAGTGCATCCTACCTGCAAAGATGATAACACTTGTTACCACAGCGTCTGAAGGCCTGTGACAGACACTTCAGCTTTAGCTACAATACATTTGCTAAAGTGAAAAACATGGAATATTTACCCTTAATTTGGAGCGAGTGTCTTTTGTCAGTGCCTGCAAGTAGCACAAACAGGTCAGCATCAGCGTTAGTATAGAGTTTTTTTCTCCTTTTCTTTTGGTTAATGAGCAAAACTACAGCCCCAGAGACCCATAGTGGAAGAGGTGGAGTTAAAATATAAAACAAGAAAGGGCAACCGTGGCCATGAAAAATAATTAGATGTAACGATCATTAAAAGTTTGTGGTATGTAAAGAAACACGTTCATTCAAAAGTTTGGGTTGGCATAGATTTTTTTTTATGTTTTGAAAGTCTCTTACAGTAAAAACACAGTAAAAATAGAATTATTGTACAATGACTGTTTTCTATTTCAGTATTATAACCTGTGCAGGGACCTGGTGGGCAAAAAAATGAGCTGTATAATGGCAGCTACACTGGGATCTCCATAGAAACACAGCACAAACCAGTCATATTTCCATCTGTTTCAAGTTACGAACATTTGTACCTCATATCAACACAACAAAACAGATATATGACCACAAACTGTAAATTGTGAGCACTTGCACCTGTTTTTCAGTCATTTAAAACCCTCATGGTCCTGTCAAAGATCCAATTCGGCAATGTTTACATCTATCTTTTGGATGTTCCTCAGAGATTTAGCCATTAGTGATGGGGTTATAACTCATAAGTGTCTGCTATTATATTTGGTGTAATTTTTTATTTGTTGCTGACATTAACATTTGCTGGTAGGGAAAATCTAATCGTTCAGTTCTGCTATTTATACTTTGACTTTGCATTTCAATGTATATTTTAATTGTACTCAATCTGCAAACTACAATAGAAGCTTTATGTAACTGAGGCCAGTTAGCAAAGTGCTATGCAGGTAAACCTCACTTCTCTGACCTCTAAATGTGCTCTAGTGACAGATGCTTGAGGTCATGGTCTTTAGCCTCCTTGTTAGAGCAACCGACTCCCATAAAAAGAATCACCGGTTCGATCCCAGCTCAGATCGGGTTGGGTGCAGCAAGACCAGTGGGTTACATTGGGGGTTTATCTGGGATGGGAGTGAGGTTTATGGGGGCAAGTTTAACGGAGGCCAGCTAGCGAAGTGCTATGCAGGTAAACCTCCCTCCTCTGACTTCTAAAAGTGCTCTTTCGACAGACGCCAGAAGCCATGGTCTTTAGCCTCCTTGTTAGAGCAACCGACTCCCATACAAAGTTCAATCTTAGCTCAGACCGGTTGAGTGCAATAGGACCGGTGGGTTACATGTATGAAAAACATACAAAAGTACTGACAGTTGTATGTATCACAAATTGTTATGTGTCAATCATGTTACCATTCAACACAAATCCATAAATTTCTCCTTTCTGGCTGTTTTTTCTATAAAGAAGTGTCTCACGTTGATTAGTAACACTATATCTTATTTCTCAAAAATGATCAGTTTTTTTTGGGGGGGGGGGGGGGGGGGGCTACCCTGCCCATGACTTGGCGGTGACGGGAGATAGTAATGTTTTGCCCTAACGGTGTGACGACATTATCACTTGTCAGAGCTCAATTTTCACCAGCTATTACTGCTGTCTTCAGTGTCCCACTATGCTCCAGAATAGTGTTTTTTGTGGAAATTGTGATGCATTTTTCAAGTGTAATGCAAAAACTAATCATTTGAAATTTAAATCTGTGTTACAAAAAAGTCCCAACTCATTTTATTCTGCAAGGATATAAAATATAAAATAATAAATAATTCCTCTTTCGGACCCCAGGGTTTTGAATCCACAGATACAGTGTACAGTGCACGTTTATACAAAGCATTGTATGTAAAATATGTAAAATTTCAAAATTATATGCACTATGTAACGTTTCAAAATTAAATATCCAATGAAATAATTTAGAGTTGTAGAATTATAATTAACAAGGACTGTTTCCATCTAATTAGCAATAAGTGTATTATCTGCAGTTGCTTGTTTGTATACCAACCATTATGGGAGGACATTTCCAAAGAACAATAGACTTCACAACATTAAAGTATTGCTTACACTATGTATTTTGAACAATGCATAATTACAAAAGAGGCCAATTACCTGTTAAATATTAATAAACTTCTTTTTTTGAGAGCTGAACATTCTGTGCTCGTGCTACATTTGAAACAGCTCTTGTATTACGTCCTGTAAAGGGTATGCTGAGCTAATGAATGACTTGCATTCTTGCAGACAAGGCTCAAATACAAGCCAATCCCAATGGCCTCCTTTCAACTACTGTTTGTTGTTTGTTCACATTAGCTGGAGCCTGCTGCGCTACAGGTGCTTGAATTAAATAACCTGGCATCTATTCTCATTTTGGCATAAAAGCCCATCTAACAGACCAAGGGCTTTTAATAGGACGCTGTATTAGGCTGATATGTTGTATTAAATTCAGGCACATGTTTACAATCTGAACCACTCTATTTTAAAATTTGGAATTTACACCTGAAAATTCTAGGGGATATTTGCATATTATACACAATTTGTCAAGGTGAGTTCAGATTTAGAAATTATATATTTTAAAATTATTATTATGTACTGAAAAACATCCCAAATATGAGACGCAGACAGTTAAAGGGATTAAAATGGTTTATTTTTGGTTAAAAATGCATTACTACTTAACTGTATGCAGTTTTTGATAGTATTGTCTCATAGATTGTCATGCTGAGGCAATTATAAATAAGCCATTTACAGGTTGGTTTAAAGGAGCATATAAACTCGGTGTAGCTTTCCAAATGCTGATTGATTTCAAATCTGATAGAAAATGAGTATTTTGCAGTTCAATTTGGTGATACTGGCTCTGCAGAAACCTTTACAGCGATCACTAAGTTTTGTTTGGCTAGCTAGCTAATCTAAAAGTGGCTAATCTTCACATAAAAGTTTAAAATAAAACAAAAATTTAAAAAATGCCACTTTATAACATGCATACTGGCTGAAATTAAGTTAAGAACATTTTGTGAAATTGTACCTAAAAGGTCTTTATGTACGAATGTTCATGCATTAATAGCTTTTAAATTAATTTGAAGATTTTTGTGAAATGTAACTGGGCTACATGCTAATTTTTTTCATGCAATAATGTATCAGTTGCCTTTTCTGTATCGCTACTATGAACTGCCAGTAATGAAGCTTAAAAAAGTAGACATTCTCCAATTTCCAATGATGTCGATGAAAGCCTGATTGAGATAGATATTTATGAGATGTTTTTGCTGAGAAAAATCAAAAAGATTTGATGTTAAGAGTCTCTGAGGAGAGCGTGTAAACGAGCAAAACAACTGCTTTAACAATGAACAATTAACAGCTCAAGACAATGTGAAAATAGATCAAGAGGAGGCTCGAACCTGCGACCTTCTTTCTGTGAGATGATCGTGCTACTGCACAACCGTGACGCTCTTAAGACATCTGTCATGATTTAAAATATATCCAATTTTGTTCTTTGAGCCATCAAGTCAAAATAAATCTTCAAAATAATATTATATACACAGAAAGGAAGAAATTTGAAAAAACGTAAAAACCTGTGACTTTCATTTGGTAGTATTTGGTATTATTTCCACTTACAATGGAAGTAAATGGTAACAAGTTTTTAGCTGTTTTCAAAATACCTTCTTTAAAGTTCAGAAAAATAAAGAAACTCGTGAAGGTTTGAAAGCCCTTTAGTAAGTAGCGAGTGAACTTCTATTTTGAGTGAACTGTCCCTTATAGGAAAAAACTGAGCAGCACAATGCTAGAATTATTTCTTAAGTATCAAGTGAAACTAAAATTCAGGGTAACACTTTAGTTTCACAATTCACATCATTTACTACTGGCTTGTTACCTGCCTATTATTAAGATATAAACTGTTTATTATAACTTATAAAATATGAATTTATTATACATCCATAATTCTACACAATACCCAAACCAAACTACTACCTTACTAACAATTAATAAGCAGCTAATTAGTAGTTTATTGATATAAAGGTCTTAATTAATAATTAATTAAAATGTGACCAAATTCAGTACTGACGTTACAGAAAAAAAAAAAAAAAAAAAAAAAAAAAAAATATATATATATATATATATATATATATATATATATATATATATATAATCAAAGCAATTAATTTAAACTGTAAACACATTTCACTATTTGTACTGTATTTTTGATCGAACATATGGACTCCGAGTGAGTATTTTTTTTAAAAATGCCAACACAACTCCAAACCTTCGACTCATCACTTTTTGAAAACAGAGAGAAGTGTAATGTAAGGTAAAGACACTGTTGCCCATTCCTGTGGTCAAATCCAGTTAGTAAACGCACACTGTTAAAAATATCTTTTTTCGTATTTTGTGATTCATGTTTTCATCTATCCCCATTTATTTATGTGTTTGACTTGCATTCTGGGACTTTTTCCAACAACCTTTAACATTGAAAAGCTCAAAAATGTGACTTTTAGGAACATTTTTACTAGTTTAAAACAAGGATTCTCAACCGGTGGGCTGGCTAGTGATCCTGCCGGTGGGCCGCGAGATATAGTTTAAAATGAACTCTCAATATTATACTATAATTTTTGGATTTTATTATTAATATGCTATATTAAAATGGTTGAAGTAATGCATTTTCTCCTGTTCTCTGATTGACTACTTCAGACTCGGCGCAAAACAGCCTCATGAACACATCTACAACTCTATATTCACAAACTATGCGTGAAGTGAAAGTCTCCCTTTGTGTATTTTTGTGTAAACTATTTAATATATCCAAATAGTTGTCAAAATTAATGTCCTGTGAGTGTTTTATAATGCACACGCCACCATACAGGAGGATCTAGTGAAGCTCAATGGTGTTTCTGCCATAGAATGTAAAATAAACTTGCATATGAGCTTCAGACGCGCTCTGGCGGAGCTGTTCACTGTTCCTGTCAGTGATCTCCCAATAATATACGGCTACAAACTCAAACCGCCATCAGATCGACACGTTTCAACATTTAGGGTGTTTTATTGTATTTTACATGTGTCTGTATATTTTTGAATAGTAGATATTCAGTCAGTCCAGTTTAAAGCAGAAGCTGGTATTTTGCAATCTCCCTGTGGACCTGTGGTTCTCTTTGAATCGGTGTATGTTTTAAAAAAAATAAACAAATACATATATACCTACAATTATAAAATTTTATATATATATATATTAGGGCTGTCAAAATTAGAGCGTTAACGCACGCCGATTAATTTGAAATATTTAACGCGTTAAAAAAAATTCACGCATTTAACGCAGTGGCAGTTTTTTTTATTTCCTGTTGTGGCCGACGTGTGTTCAGGGCCGGCGCGTCCATAGAGGCGACCTAGGCGGCCAACTAGGGCGGCAAAATAGTGAGCGAACCCCCCGGTCCTCACTTTAATCCGCAACACCTACCCCCTCCCTCCCGGTCCTCACGGTTATCCGCGAACCGGTCACTTTCTTTTTCACTTTCGGGTTGAGGGCGGCGTGATCACCATTCGCCTAGAGCACCAGTTCAGCTTGCTCCGGCCCTGCGTGTGTTTAATGAGCAAAGGAATATGGATAAAGGATAATATGGATAATATGGATCCATGTAAATGTACTCAGTGAAAGTGCCAGATGATGTCGCAAGCTGTCAAAGACAGCCCATTCCTCTCTAAGTTGATTCCAAGCACCCTCAAATGTTTCATTAAGTTTGACGTGTTTCCCCTCTACACGCAACTTTTGTAAAGCGTCTGCTTCGTGTTGCTGTATCAGAATCCTTGCTTGAGAAATACAGCCATTCTTTAAGAAAGTATGTACTGCGCGCTCTCTCTCTCTCTGTCTGTGTGTGTGTGTGCGTGCGTGCATGCATGTGTGTTGTCACCCGATAATGTCAACAGACTGGACTGGCTAAATGTTAAGGAGAACTAAGCAAAATTGTTTCTACTTTATAATTAATGTTCTTAACTCGCAAAACAACTTTACAATGAATAAAATTGTTTGTATTCAATACTTTATTATTATTATTTTTTCTTCCAATTTCCATATTTGCAATGCCTGTAATTTGGATTTTTTGTAGTTCACTTAGAATCCAACATGGAAATAATTTTTGTTTGTTATTGGCATTGATTGTTTTAAAATTCAAATGGCACTTACATGCCTGTGTTTTTATTTCTGTAATAAATACGGCTCTTCGTGATTAATCATGATTAATCACGAACAAAAATGTGATTAATTAGTTATTTTTTTAATAAATTGACAGCCCTGATATATAAGCTAAGATATATATAAATAAAGTTTATTTAAAGTTTATATATAGAGAAAATGTCAGACTGGTGGCCCTTCAAAAATTGATTAGAGAAAGTGGTGGGCCCCGAACCCCTGGTTTAAAGTGATATATTGTCTGGGTTGGTGTTGTATATTACGCTACAAAAACCTTGTAATAAACTGCCAGAACATTTGTTATTTTACAGACTTCTATTCCTATAAGTTATTTCTTATTCATTATATTCAAACTACTAAAAGTCACTTACTTTAACTGTAGAGTTGAATTTTCAGCATCAAAAGTCGACAGAGCACAGATCAACATCCCATAATGCAACTCACAACCAGAAATAAATGGAAAACACTAAATACAGAAACTGCCAATTAACAGATCTTTTGTTACAGTGCAGAAGCATCGCAATCCCCAGTGGAAACAAAATCTGAACAACAGCCTGAGGTCAGTAGACTGAATCATCCACACACCAGTGAAAAACTCCACCTGTAGACCCCACACCTCCACCTTCATAACCATCTCCATCCCAAAACCCTGATTTCAATCATCCCAGACCCCCAAAAGGCAATTAAAAAGCATGTTATTAATTGAACGTCAGGAGCAGATGGAAACGGCTCTATGAATCTGCAGCAGATATTACATTAGCACCTGTGTTTATGCTCGCCGTGACTGATGGCTGAGCTGCATCTGCTCCTCACACATCAATCCCATGATTCCTTGCTGCTCTGAGCCCCTCCTTCTCCCCCCTATGAGGAGTGTTTACCCGCGATTACATCAGCAAACCTTGACCGCTGTGTGTGTTAATGTGAGGGAGATTGAGGAGGGCTTCAGTGAAACCAGGAATCTTAATGAGCAGATTGGTCATTATGTGTTAATGAGGTGACTGGCAATGTGACAATCACGTGTTCAGAGTGGTGCAGGACCGGATTGTGCTTACGAATAGAAGAGTTAAAGGAATAGTTCACCAAAATATGAATAAAGAATTATGGCATCATTGTTTACTCACTGTAATGGGGATCTTTGAGTACTAAGAATGTTATTGTAGTTTACTAAAACTAAAGCAAAAAAAAGAAGTTTTTATTACTTAAAATAAGATAAATAGTAACTAAAATACTTTATTTAAATCATAGATTAAATTTTAATTCATAACTTATTTTTTTCATTTTATTTGTAGTTATTCTATTGTAAAATAACAACATTTAATATCATTATTAACATTTATTATCATTTAGTTTACTGGTGTTTTACTGAATGATACCAATTAAAATAATATATACACATCTATTAAAAACAATAACTAAATAACTAAACATGACAAAAAAACACTTCAAAATTGCAAATTAAAAGAAAATACCAATAAAACTTAAAATTTACTACAAAGGAACACTTTAATCAGATTTATGATATATTTCTTTAAAATATATCATATAATTTAAAAATTATATTTCTTGATAAATTGTTACATACTTTTGTAATAATTAAATAAAATATATGATAATATAATAGACAATATAAATTGTGTGTAATTAAATTAAATTAATAAAATAAAAATTTATTAAATAGAACAAATCAATAGAAAACAATTAAATATAGCTATTTTAATAAAACAAAATGAATTTTTTGCAATCAGTCTGGAAAATAGCAGCTTAAATTTTTGTTTTGTAATATTTGATTTCTTGTTAAATTGTTATGTAAAAAAAATGATGTGTATATATAAATTTAACGAAACAAACTCAAAGAAACAAAAAGTACTAATAAACCTAAATGTAAGCTTTAAGCTTCTTTTATCTCCTATGGACAATAGACAAAAATTAGAAGTGAGATCAAACAAGCGACATCATTTTCACATTTCTGTGTGAACTATTCCCTTAATATGACATTTCCAACACCTCCGGGACGCCAAAATGACAAACACATCACCTATTAGTCATCGGTCTCATGCTTTTTAGCATTTATCAGATTGACTTGCCGCTTTGGAAGGACAAGCTGGACCTAAAAGACTTCTGTAAATGCGGACTAAACTAAGAGCTCATAGTAAAATTAAAGAGCTGAAGCTAGTGGAATGAAAGCATGGCCTTGACCGAGCGTCTGTAGATTGAGATGCATGAGTCAGAGAGACGCCTCTGAGAGCTGTTTTTGGCAGTCTGAAAGGAGACCGAGAGGTGAGTTCTGGTCATTTTGGCAGCACAACCCGACAGCGTTTGCCTGTCTGACCCCTGAAAACAAGCTGCAAATTGGAGTTGAGGCAGAAAATCCTACTCTTTTAAACAGGCGTCCAAAAGTGTTCTCGTCTTTCTTCTGCAAAATTGTGAAAATCAAAGGAACAGTCAGGAGGAATGTTTTTTTTTTGTGTTTGTTTGTTTGTCTTTTTTGCACTGGGAAACTCAAATGAATCATTTGTTCAATCACTTAAAGCAATAGTTCACCTGAACATTTTCGATGCAATTACAATGAAAGTGGACTGGAGCTTTCAAGCTTAAAAGCAACATAAAAGCAGAAGCGTCATAAAATTTCAAGCTTTTAACCACATCTTTGTTTGAGAATAGGCCAATTTAAACCAATACAGACAAATAATCTTCCTTTACTCTTCAGGTGCTGACCACTGAACTGGATGAGGGTTATTATAACTGAAGTTGAAGCTAATGAAAACATTTTTGGTAAACAAAATTAAGCAAAGATGAAAAAAGTATCTATTTATGTTTGATTTAACCCTTGTGTGCAGTTGGGGATTTTTTTTTATCCACTCTGGGGTGATTTTGAGGCAAAATTTGGCCAAAACCTTCTCTGTGTTTCATCAAATGGAATGGTTTTGGTGACAAATCTTATTTTGACACATATTTTAGAAAAATGCTTTAGAATTCTTTAAAAACAGCACCCTCGGGGTAAATTTACTAACCTTTTGTTATGTTCATTGCTGTTTTTGTCAATTTGAACAATACGCAAGGGGTTAAAAATAAAACAAAATAACGTAAACTGCATTTTAAGAAAGCTTGCAAACAGCCGAAATAACTAAAATATGTTTAAACATTATTAACAAACGCTAAAATGATTTGAAATATTTTAGTTTTAAGAAATATTCTATCATGAAGAATGAAATTTCCAGTCCAAGTTCATTGTAATGATGTTGGGGAAAAAGCAACAAGAACATGCCTCAAAATCGCTCCTTTTGAGTTCCATAAATCGGTGCATGTCAAAAGAGTGTGGAACAA
Organism: Danio albolineatus; assembly: GCA_903798035.1. Lineage (NCBI taxonomy): Eukaryota > Metazoa > Chordata > Actinopteri > Cypriniformes > Danionidae > Danio > Danio albolineatus. The sequence goes on from CAIGQQ010038083.1 coordinate 3,891,215, forward strand.
TGTTGGGGGAATAAATAATAAATCTTACAATATTTATTGTTGGTTGAACCGTTTCTGTAGTATGTGATATGTACTGTCTGTGGGGGGGGACG
>CAIGQQ010038083.1:3891406-3902619 GCA_903798035.1 Danio albolineatus
GGGGGGGTTTGGGGAGATGTTGCTGTTTGGATTTAAACAAGCAAATAAAGCTGTAGAACAAAAAAATGAGAGACAACTAGAAACTTATAATTTATAATTTGATAGTATGAATTATTCTATAAACTAGGGCTGTTCAATATGTTGTTTTAGCATCGATATCACAATTTGCACATCTGCAATGGTCACACCGGAGGATCTGCATTGTTGAATCAGGATTACAGTTGAGTGGGCATTAAAAACACACAACACTGTGGAGTAATTGATAAGTTTAACCATAAAATGACCACAAAATTGTATAATTTCTTTGCGATTTAAAAGACTGTGACTGTGTACTCATTTCAAGCCAGTTTAAAGCATTCAGGCACAGGAAATTTAAATTTTATTAACTGTATTACTGTGCAGTATATACGCAATCAGGATTATACAGAGTTATTTAATTTACATTGAATTATTTAATTTGTGTGCCTGGATACTGTTAGACTGTCAGAAAAAACATAATGTATTTATTTTATTTGTAACTTTGCTTTACTGTATTTATCATTTGGCTTATTGCATTTGATGCAGATGCGCTCCACTACAAAATCAGCCTATTATCAACCAAAAATTGTCCTAAAATTATTCATTCTTTTCAAATAGAGCCTGATAGGGAAAATTATACTCAATATTGCAATATCGGGGTTTCTGCACATTTCTTCAAGCCAAATTTAAGACCTTTAAGATCCTTTTTAAGACCATTATGATGTAAGTAACGCAAGAAGTTTTTCTGTTACTAAAAGATCTTGTATAAGGATGTGTTACTTTAGTTTTCTTTCCTTAATTAGGGACTTTATTTTGAGAGTTTGCTGTTAAAATTTCTAACTGCTGTTGTCAATTGTATCTCTTATAATACTTAAATATAAAAAAAAAAGTTTTGAAACAAATTATGAGTAATTGGGTAGCTTTACTTGCACATAGAAAAATTCTGACTCGTTTAAAATGATTTAAGACTAACAAGACAATATTTCAGTGAATTTAAGACTTTTCAGGGCTTAAAATTTTGTTTTTGAAATGTAAGATATTTTAAGACCCTGCAGACACCCTAAATACGCATCACAGAAAAAATCAAATATTGCAATGTCAGTGTTAGCACCTAGACTGCAGCTCAGCTCTGCACAAGAAGTTTGGCCAGAGGAGAAATGTTCGTGCCCAACTGAGCCTGGTTTCTCTCTAGGTTTTTTTTTTTCCTTCACTATGGTCAATTGGTTAAGTTTGTTCCTCGCCACTGTTGCCACTGACTTGCTTGGTTTGAGACCTGTTGAACTGCGCATCGATGGATTGGCTCGAGTGTTTGGACTTTCAGTAGTGAAATCTAAACCCCACTAAACTAAGCTAAACGTCTACTCTAACATCTCGATCGACACAGTTTCAATTAGAACTTCTTTGTTAAGCTGCTTTGACAACAAACATCATAAGAGCGCTATAAAAATAAACAATTAAATTCTGAATACAACTGAATTCAATACTTTTAATGCTAACGATATACATACCCCCTACACTTTTATTAGGATTTATTTATCCGTGCGCCATCAATGACACAGAGGACAGAGAGAGCAATAATTTCAATAATAACGTGAAATATAAAAGCATGCATCCTCTAAATATAACTCTGTGAAAATGAACATGAGCAGGTTTCGAGGTTTAAACAATTGCTTCAGTCACCAAGGAAACACCAAGCAGCAACAGAAGACTTTAATGTCAACATTGATGAAAAAAAGATACGAGTTTGTTGATTCTGTATATTAGCTCTGGTCAGAATAATCATATTTTCTGCCAGACAGAACCTGATGTTAGAATAATGTGCAGGAATTTGTGCTGCAGACATTTAGCTCCAGGAATGTAAATATTTTTTGTTCATTAACTTAAGTTGCTCGCTCATGCATGATGGACCACTGAAAAGAGAATGATCAGCATTTTCATATAATTTTCCCAAATTTTGTTGCTGCCTATCTGCAGTTGATACTTTAAAATAGTAATTAATAGTTCATGAAGTGATTTTTAAGGGTCTGTGAAGTGCTTTGAAATATGCGTTTTTATTTAATGTTTGACGTAATCCCAACTGAAACACAAAGAGAGGGTGGAACATAGTGTAGCTCCTCCCCTTTAAAAAAACAGCCAATAGACTTTTGTTTTATCACAGCTCTGCCAGTGAGTTTGGTTAAGATCAAATAAAAAGCAAATGAGAAGCGTCTTGAAGGGGGCGGGGCATTTCAGATACTAGAAAGTATTTGATTGCTATGAATTAATGAGAAACTGAAGTATGAGGTGATGTGAATAAAACCGTTGATCCTTTTAGGCGGAAGTGACAAACTGCAAGCTTTATAAGTTTATATCAGTTTTAGATATTTTAAACGCGAATTAGGTCACTGTTTTGGTGCGCATCAGCATATAGATATCCTAAAAACTAACAATACTGATACTAACATCTAATTTCATGATATCTTTAAATACACATTTAGGTTGGTTTAAAATCACAATTTTTCAGCCAATTTATTATAATTCAGAATGTTGTAATCACCACATTTCCTAAATATACATAAATGCAGTGAATGGGATTTAAATCGAAAACATCCCCCACACGCACTTTTCAAACCTAAGTTACACCCTTGAAACAAATGATATAATTGCTTCTGAATTTTGCAATAAAGCATTTTGTTGTTTGACGTGCTGTTTTCAGACATGTCTACGCTAATGTTTAGATGATATACCACCCATTTTAATTCAGAAAAGTAAAGAAATCAATCTTTTTTTCCACATCAAGAGGAAACATTTGTTATCCTGATTAACTGTCCTTTAAATGAAGAAATATAATCTTATATTTATTTGACTAAATCCAATAAAACAGATATTAAACATTTACTCAACCCTTTAGCTAATAAACAAAATCCAGAAAAACTGAACATTTTCAAGTGGTCTCAATATTTCACATAGCTGTACTAAAGAAATCACTTCGGTAAAAATCCAACCCTAGTCTCTTAAGTATTTGCTTACCTAAATCCAAACAGCTACATTTAATGAGTGTTTTGTGTGTGCTACTAATAGTAATATGCAGATGTGTTTGTGTGTACAGACCTTGCTGCGTGAGTCCACATTGAGCAGGCACACTCCACACGCCAGCTCTTTGGCATTCTTAATGCCGTGCCTCAGTATACAGGAGGAGAAGTCCAACGAGCTCTCATCAGGCTACAGAAAAACACACACACACACGCACAATGAATACAGTTCTTAAAAAGCAATTGGGACTCGACTGTGCACAAATCCCTGCATGTCAGTCAAACATCAGATGGCAGAGGCCAGTGAAGCAGCCCATCAGCCTCACAGCGGTTGATTGGCCCTGCAGATCAATACATCAGCTCAAATCTGCCCAAAACAGCAGGAAAAGCCTCCACCCCTCTAAACCATGGTTATTTTTATTGTACTTCTGAGCATTTGTGGATTGCCAGCGCTGTGCTGAGACTCTATTCTCCCGAGCTGATATTATCTGACCGCACAGCTCTAATATTATCTGCTGGCATTGATATTCTCCCATGAGAGAAATGCATGACAAAGCATCTGTTCTGTGCTACTGCACTTTCTGCAAATACGGTACGCTTTAGTGTTCTTATTGTGAGTGATTCATTCAAGCATACATTTCATTTAGAAAAGTGTTTTGTGTAATGTTTAAGCAAAGGTGAAAATGATCAAATGCTCTTGTGCCGTATAAGTGGTCGGCTTCAAAGTTGCACGATTGTGTTCTGTTGCCTGTTGTTTTGAGTGCAACCTTTTACATCAATTCTAGAGTACACTACCTGACAAAAGTCTTGTTGCCTATCCAAGTTTTAGGAAAAGCAAATAATAACTTGACTTCAAGTTGATAATTTGGCATCAAAAGTAGCTTATATTAAAGACAAAGGCCTCTAGATTACGCTTATTTTACTAAAATAAAATATGATCATGTCTTAATTTTTAATATAAAGTCATGGTGCAGTGGAAAAAGAATTAATATTAAGTACGACTCCTATGAGCTTGGAGGACTACATCCACACATCCCTGCAATGATCCAAATAACTTATTAATATAGTCATCTGGAATTGCAAAGAAAGTGTTCTTGCAGGACTTCCAGAGTTCATCAAGATTTTTTGGATTCATCTTCAATGCCTCCTATTTCTTACCATAGACATGCTCAATAATATTCATACAGTATATGGTGAATGGGCTGGTCAATCCTGGAGCACCTTGATCTTCTTTGCTTTCAGGAACTTTGATGTGGAGGCTGAAGTTAAAAGGAGTGCTATCTTGCTGTAAAATTTGCCCTCTCCTGTGGTTTGTAATGTAATGGGCAGCGCAAATGTCTCGATACTTCAGGCTGTTGATGTTGCCAATCACTCTGCAGATCTCTTGCACGCAGCATACTGAAAGTAACCACAAACCATAATTTTTCCTTCACCAAACTTCTGATTTCTGTTAGAATCTTGGGTCCATGCTGGTACCAATGAGTCTTCTGCAGTATTTGTGATGATTAAGATGCAGTTCAACAGATGATTCATGAGGAAAATCCAAATGATCAACTAGAAGTCAAGTTATATTATTATTTGTTGCTCTTACAACTTTTGTCATGTAGTGTATTCATGTAGTGCTACTTATTTTATCATGACTTGACATTTCTGATTATTATTAATGTTGAGAACAGTTGTGTGGCTTCATGTTTTTGTGGAAACTGTGATATAATACTATTCAAAATAACTTTTTCCATTAACACTTCAGCAACACTTTACAATAAGATTTTATTTGATTAACTACTGCTAAGTGTCATACCAATGGTCATGACAGACTTTCTGGCAGATGACTTATGCGTAAAGCAATGATGCATGTCTGACCAAGTTAGTTAAAACCAGTATTGCTCTTTGCAGGGAAATAAGTGATCGAATGGGTAAAAAGATATTTTCATCAGTTATGACACACTGGTTTGTCCACTTTGAATCAGTTATGGGCAAAATGAGAAAGATAGAGAAAAAGAGAGAGAAAGATTGCAAGTATGAGTGTGATTTAGGACATGGGCATATCTAATAGCTCGTAATAACATTTGTTAGAAACCTCCATCGAGAGGAATTGACTTTTCTATTCTACTTAATAATTTGACTCTCTCCTGCTAATAATAATAATAATCAGAAATCACTCGCTAATAATGATCAGATACATTTCCATAAACAGATTCAGATGGTTTACTTTAAAGGGATAGATCACCCAAAAAATATTTTTTGTTATCATGTATGAGGTTTGAGCCTCGGCTGGGTCAGTTGGCATTTCTGTGTGGAGTTTGCATGTTCTCCCCGTGTTGGCGTGGGTTTCCTCTGGGTGCTCCGGTTTCCCCCACAAATCCAAAGACATGTCCTATAGGTGAATTGGGTAAGCTAAATTGGCCCTAGTGTATGTGTGTGAGTGTGTATGGATGTTTCCCAGTGATGGGTTGCAGCTGGAAGGGCATCCGCTGCGTGGAACACATGCTGGATAGGTTGGCGGTTCATTCCGCTGTGGCGACCCCAGATTAATAAAGGCACTAAGCCGACAAGAAAATGAATGAATGAAATGAATGAATGTACTCATGTTCCAAACTTGTATGAGTTTATTTCTTCTGTTAAACACAAAACAACATATTCTGAAGAAAAATTGAAACCTGTAACCATTTACTTACCTAGTATTTGTTTTTCCTACTATAAAAAGTCAATGGAGACAGGTTTTCAGCTTACTTCAAAATATCTTCTTTAATGTTAAAAGAAGAAAGAAACTAATAAAACGTTGCAACCACTGGAGGGTGAGTAAATAGTGGGTAAATTAAAAAAATCTGGGTGAATGTACTTAATTTTTAACAGCTTGTTATGGTATGTCATGTTGAAATATACAAATAATACTAATATTAATAACATCAGACTATTCCAAATGTGCATTGCTGTTAATGGTGTTAGTTTAAGTTAAGTTTTGAACCTAATGCAAACATTACATTAACAAAATATTGACATCATATTTTAGCATTATAAAAAGGGTTTTATCTTATTTGTTTTGAAATAAAATTCTTCGTTATCATTTTTTAATAACAAAAATCTATGCATATTTGATCGACAGATAAACTTTATCAAAAATTGTGTCATCTCGAACAGCCCTAGCCATCAGTGTGCTCGAAATTACGCAAAGAACTGCATCTCAGATGGAGATTGAAGGCTTTGGCAACTGTCACTGAGTTACCATGATTACTACTAATCTTTGAGGGAACCATGTTTATTTAGAACAATAAACAAACTGACTGGAACTGAGTTGTATTGCACACCTTCTATCCAGTGAGAATAAAGAATTTCATCAGTCCTAACTAATTGATAACTACCATTAATGGAAAGTGTTACCGGATGTTCATATTTAATTATGAATCAGTGGTAAATTCTAAGTCAATATTTGTGAGTGAATGCACTACCAATACTACTGTACTAACTACAGTATGTTCTGCAATATATTTATAAACTCACTGAGAGGTTTGCCAGTGACATGAAGCCCATCAGGTTGTTCCACACGCGGCTGATGTCTTTAAGCAGCTCCTGTAGCTTCTCTGAACAAACGGCCGTGGCTTTGATTCCCAGCTCCACACGTTTGGTCACACGATACACCTCCACCACACCTGATAATACACACACAAAAAATAAAATAAATAAATAAAAATATTCTCAAACCTATTATGAACACAATTCAAAATATAAATATCAAGTCAATATAACCAAATGACCCCGGTACATAATTATAAAAAGGACACCACACAACAGATACTGTATCTAAAAGAAATTCAATGTGAATTAAAATCACATGTAAGCTTATTTACAGTTGCCATGTGAGGTTCAGACTGATTCCACATGTTTGCTTAATGTAATTGTGGATAATCTGAATCTGAAAAAGATCTGGGGGTCAGCATTGAAAATAATGATTGGCTGGGCTTCCTTTACAATGTGGTTGTAAACAAAGCAGCAAGGGGAAAATTATTTCAGTGTTAAACACTACGGAAGTGCCCCAGAACATCAGAGCTGAAAGACATCCGAGTGTATGCTGAGAAAGAAAACAAACTTTATAATGACATTGTGTGGGACTCATCATTGCAGAAAGGCTTGAATTAACTCCACAACAAATACATCAAATAACAGTTGGTAGTAAGGAAGTTCTGCTTCATTCTTGCCTATCACTGTGCTGTTTATTTACGTGAAGGCTACGTGCACTTACACGCAAGTCGGAAAGGGTGGGCAAGGAGAACCAGCTCATTTGTATTAAAGACACAGGCAACTAAAGCAGCTAAAACGTCCAAACAGCTCAAACTTTCCAGATTTCAAAAGGTATAATAAATAATCTGATGGGTATTTTGAGCTGAAATTTTACAGACACAAAAGACTTATTCTAAATCCTGAAAAAGGGGTAAAATATGTGCCCTTTAAAGCTTTCTTCATTGTGACATTCACTACACAGTGAGCAGTGTATAAATGAATGTGAGTCAGTTGTTGTGGAAACAGTGTTTCCAGTTTCCTCTTGGCATCACTTCGATAGCAACCAAACTGAACGCATTAAGCATACTCATAACACTGTCTGAACAAATGGATGACTTGCAATTTAACAGTGATGACAGTCCTAAAGACCGAATCTGAAACCCAAACTGGAATTGTGTGCGGTTTGAACAAAGCCTGTGTGTGAGTGTGTGTTGAGAAAACCAAACAGGAGAAACAATAACCCAGTGCCATTGCCAGCACTCCCAATGCTGAATGTCCTTTTAAGCTGAACCCATTAGAGCTGCCCAGAATAGTTGCTCTGCTCTGTAACACAAGCCTCCCCCGGTCAGACCCACAATGCCCTGCTCGGTAAATGCTAGAGCCGGATCAAAGAGGTTTAACTGTTTGTTTCTACGTAACGGCAGCACCTCGTGTTCCCCTCCTGCCAGCATAAGCACGTACAGCTCATTAAATTTGTCCTGTGTGTGAGCGAGAGGACTGAAATAGTAGATAACCAGAACACCTGGCCTGTCTGTTTGACTGAAGACTACAGGACTGAATTAGGAATCGCTATTAGTGTGGATGAAGGCATCGTGTGACGTGGTTTATCTGATGTCTGGTTTCTGATCATTAAATAAAGTCTGACTGTAGTCTCACCCAGAAGGTACTCCATGCCCTGTGCCGACTGGATGACTTCAGTGCACACTGTGGAGCTGCTGATGCCATTAAGGGTGTTATTGGCGGTGGTGATGACCTGGAAGGGGAAGAACAGGCAATAATAAACTCAAATAGCAATATATGCACAGAAAACATCTCAAATTAACATACTGTAAATCAAAGATGTGAAACTGTTGGGAAACAATTAGACCTAGTAGATGAATTCAGAACATGATGACAGTCAATACAATGAAAGTTAAAGGTACCATGAAATTAAAATAAGGTTTTTGTTAGTATCAGTATTGTTTGTTATTAAGATATCTATAAGCTAGTGCGCACCAAAACAGTGACAAAATTTGCGTAAAACTATAAACGTAAATCTTGTAGTTTGTTACTTCCACCTAAATGGATAACGTAATCTTTATGTAAAAGATCACGAGAAAACGAGTTGTTATGTCGAGATCATGAGATAATTAAGTCGTGATCACGACATAGCAAGAGAGAAAAAATAATTTAATGCTAGGCCTCTTAGGACTTCCGTAAGAATATCTACAAAAAATTGCTTTAAATTATTCCAACTTGTGCAGTTTATTTTTTTATTTTTTTTATAATGAAATTATTACAAAAAAAAAATCCCAGACAAAACAATGGAGTTCAATGCTGAATACACTAAGCTACACGTGCCTTTGATTTGCTCAGCGATGTCTTGTGCATTGCCCTCTATCCGTCAAGTGATAGTATTTACATTTTAAAAAGTCAGATCCATTTTCAAACAAAACAAATTTCAAGATAAACAAAAGGTTACATTAAATTCCATATCACAATCTGTCAGAGATATTCACCCCAACCAACCTCCCACGTCATTCGCTTTCTTTTCTCAAATGGGATGGTGGCCCAAATAAAAGGCTAGCATGGGCCTTGAATGATTTAAAAATGAATGATTAAATGGAAAAAAAATGCATACTACCTACTGGAGTGACAAAGTACTGTAACGGATTTCTTCATTTTAAGAGTCAGATTACTTGCACGTTATAAAGTCCAGACCAATTACATTACCGTTAACCATCATTACAATCAACTAAATTTATGCTGATTAGCCACTCCCGCGGTGAAATGTCACTGGTTCAAAATCCTACTCAGTAAAACTGTATGTCCTGTCCAGCCCATGCAGCTTTAATCACTGTATCTCAGACACGAGTACATCCATATGATTTCTTTTGACTGGCTATGGTTGATGCTTGTGAAAAGAGTTCGTGTCTGTCTAAAAAATAAACCAGCGATTTAGTGGAAGCAGTCCTCAAGTAATTATGCTGTTATTTATACTACCGTTTCATTACATGAACGTGACAAGACTATCTGGAGACCAAGGTTGTATAAATATGTGCAAAACTCTATATGGGCATGTATGTGGGGGTTATACATTACCTGCAGAGCACTCTCCAAACACCTCTGCCATTCATACGCGTAACGCTCACTCTCCTGCCAATAGAGTTTAGAGCAGAGACAGTGGGAGAAACAGATGAAACAGAATGAGTGCTTTGTTCATTGAGAAACCTCAGGCTGTATTCAACAAGGAGAAGCTGTCTGTGTGCTCGAAGAGATGAGGAGGAAGAGAACAGAAAGAGTGAGCGACTGACTGACTGACCTCCACCTCTCCTGTGAGGTCCTTGTACTTGTCGCGGATGATCGGCAGTGCTGGTTTTTCATTTAGGGTGTTGGATCGGTCTCTAAAGGGCTGCTCAGGGGCAGGAGAGGGGATGGAGCGTACAATTTCTTTCTCTCCCAGACTGTGGCTACGCTTATGGGAACCTTTGCCAAAAATAAACGGGTCAATGACAAATGAGAGTGTCCATGATAAAGAAAATGAGACAGCATGCATGCCAAATTCTTAGAAAGATTGCCTTTGCTTTAACACAGGAAATTTTTAGGCCTAAACTTTTTTCCTTTTTAACAAAACTCAAGATTTTTTAAAATTTATGTTCATAAAATATCATCACAATAAACTACCAAGTAAAAGTGGAAGTAAAAAAATTTCTTTACATTGTGAATACATGTGAGTGAACATACTGTTTAAACATGTTATTCAAGGTAAAAAAAACACATTTTATAAACACATAAACAGTATTCATATTAAATAAAGCCAAATATTAAAAACAGCATAAAGGAAAAGGTAATTATAGTTATTTTATTCATATTTAATTATTTTTATTTATATTTAATTAAATATTAAATGAATGTTATTTATTAATAGTTATTTTAAAGGGCCTTAATAAATCTGAAATAAAACAAAATTACTAGGGTGGTGCAATTAATCGAAATTCAATTTCCATTTCGGCCACCAACAATTATGAAATTGCTTCTCTGCATTTTACATAGACATTAGTGAAAGCCAGTGAAGTGATTTTGCAGCATGGGACGTGCTTCATTTAATGACTCGTGTTAGATTTATTCTTGTTTTTTTTTTAAAGTGTGAAAAGTGCAGAACACACATGTAGATGTCTTAAGCTACATGCTTAAATGGTCAAATACATGCACAAATGTGTCAAATTCACCTTAATCCTAGTTTGTTATGTAATAACTGAACAGAAAGAGTTAAATGAAACTGCACGTGAAGGTGAAAATCGAAATTGTGCGGCTATTAAAGCGACAATGCACTACATTTCTGGTTCTAACTGTTTTTATCATCATCAATCAAACAAAAAAAGGCATGGGATGATAAACATTATCAAGGTATATTGGAAAAGTCAAGGTTTTAAAACCGCCAAAGTTTTCTGCTATACCGTTCCTAAAGTATGTGTAAGATTTTTTGTATGTTATTTTTTGTTTGTTTGTTTTTAGGACAACAGTAGCCCCAGCAGAAATGATATACAAAGATAGGTGTTTTAAATTGTAAAGAAATCTTTGTTATTGAAACTAATGAAGACAACAGAAGTCAATGATTCAGTTCAATTACATGTCTGACATGTTTACTGCTCCAAAATACTTTAAATGTCTCTCAAAATAAAATATATTGTGTTCAAAGGGGAAAAA
>CAIGQQ010038083.1:3908262-3933405 GCA_903798035.1 Danio albolineatus
CTAAGATTGAACTTGTATTAAACATCTAAGATTGAACTTGTATTAAAGCTTGAACTGAGAAAGAGCTTAAAATCCCAAAAGAGTGACATCTTAGATGGCCTGAGGGTGTGTAAATATTTTAGGGGAAGAAAATGAGCCCATTAAATACTCTATATACATTGCTTACATAATAAACAACCCTATTTAGTCTTAATTGTTCACTCCCTTGTGTTACGGTGGCACAGTGGGTAGCACGATCGCCTCACAGCAAGAAGGTCGCTGGTTCGAGCCTCGACTGGGTCAGAGCATTGACCCTTAGCATTTCTGTGTGGAGTTTGCATGTTCTCCCCATGTTCGCGTATGTTTCCTCCGGGTACTCCGGTTTCCCCCACAAGTCCAAAGACGTGGTATAGACCAGGGGTGTCCACACTCGGTCTTGGAGGGTGGGTGTCCTGCAAAGTTTAGTTCCAACCCCAATCAGACACACCTGGGCTATCTAATCAAGCTCTTACTAGGCTTTCTAGAAACATCCTTGCAGGTGTGTTGCGTAGAGTTGGAGCTAAAATCTGCAGGACATCGGCCCTCCAGGAGCGAGTTTGGACACCCCTGGTAGATTGAGTAAGCTAAATTGCCCGTAGCGTGTATGGATGTTTTCCAACAATGGGTTGCAGCTGAAAGGGCATCCACTGCGTAAAACATATGCTGGATAAGTTGGCTGTTCATTCCGCCCCAGATTAATAAAGGGACTAAGCCGAAAAGAAAATGAATGAATGAATGTTTACTCCCTTATGCATAAGCGTAACCCTTTAACTTCAACTCTAAGAAGAAAAAAAACAAAACAATTTCTATGGATATATTGAGCTTTTTTGTTTCAGTCATAACCTCCACACAAAAGATCAACTAGATGGGTATGATGACAGTTAAATGGTTAAATGTATCAACTCAACAAATACATAAGTTGGTGCTGTTTTTCAAAATTACAAACATGACCGGGTCATTCTGTCTATTACTCACTGATGCTGAGGCTCAGGATGACTCAAATCTGTGACTATGCGTCTCGACTGCTCTGTTCATGATGAATTATTTCTGAAATTGTCATACGATGAAGCCATGGTTCATTACCTAGAGACGGCTGCCACAAAGTCACTCTAATGATTCATGAGTCCTTATCTACATCCAGAAGTCATTCTGAGTGCACACTGAACTTCTTATGGACTAGACTGGGCTGAGTAACATCTGCATGTGTGGGTTGATGAAGGTTTTCCAGACGGGAATAGAACTGTATTTTAAAGGTTAAAATGATAATGCTATTTCGTTTCTCTTAAATAAAACATGTTTTTAATGTAAAAAATTCAACTGGGCTGACACGCATCAAGAGATACAATTTTTGCCTTTCAGTGTGGAGTGTTGACGTGCAATCATTCACACTCACATGCAATCAAGCACAGCAGAGGACTGACAAGAACAGCAACGCTGGATTGTGCTGTACTCTATGAAGCTAAAACATTGAAAAAAAAAACTGATTTCATATATGGGTCAAAGATGAGACGTCTCACTTCAGTATCTGCGTCAGATTCAAATTACATTGGATTTTGAATAAACGGAAAGTGTGGCTTTTGATAAATCTATTTTAATGTTGCACCGTAAAAAAATGGCTGTGATTTTAATGGTAAAAACGTACAAATGCTATAGTAAAAATCTGTTTGCTGGTTAACATCCATACTGTACATGGTGAATAGGTGTAAATTGACCTTCCCAGGTTCCAGTTTAGTGTGATGTGTTTTACCATGATGGTGTTTAGTGTTTGTATCAATGACACTGAACACCTTCTATGTTAATATTTGATATGAACTTTGGTTTATCATGTGACTTTCTCATTGCCACCTGCTTTTGGTGTTAATCGTGGTGCCATATTGGTCAAAATTGTTATTAAATACATTTAATACAGTAGTTTACTGTAACCTTTTCCATATTTTTAACAGTAAAATTTTGGCAACCACAGTAAAAAGTAAAAAGAAAATATCCAAGCATGACAGTACAGTAAAATAATGTTATGGTAACCAATAACCAATATGGTGACTTGAATTGAATAAAAAAAAAAATCTTTTTTTTTTTTTTAACCACAAATGTTATATTTTTGTGTGTGGATGAATCAATGTTTCTAATTTGTAATGTAACGCATTTATATAAACTTTACTGTGTATTACTATACACACCCACTTTATATCAATCAGTCAGTGAAAATCATTGATTTTAAACAAACCAACTCTTAAAAGGGTGAGTTTATAATGACATGACAGTTCACTGGAAGCATCCGAGCTTGCTTATTCAAAATTAAAAGTCCCAGTGCATATAGCTTATTCAGTGGATTGGGATGATTAGGAGGTCGGAAGGGAATTGGTCCGGACATTTGGGTTCCATGGGATATTTATTGACCACAGAGTGTCAGGACCTCAGTTTAAGAGGACAAACTCTTTTTTTTTTTTTTTTATTGTTTCGTTCCAACCCTGCTTCAACACAGTTACCTGTAGGTTTCAAACAAGCCTGAAGGACTCAATTAGTTCAATCAGGTGTGTTTAATTTGGGTTAAAACTAAACCAAAGCCTATTAAAGGCAATCCTAAAATGATTAGCCTAAACAGCATCACGTCTAATGCTAATTTTAACTCTAAGGCAGTACACAAAGGAGGAGGACAAACTGAGCTTCACATGACCAAGTTAGAGTTACAGGTTTTCCAGGTAAGTGATACACACATTTTCATCGCCCCATAGTAAGAAAATCTCTGACTAAAGCCTGGTTTATACTTCTGCGTCAAGTGATCAGCGTGACCCAAGGCGCATGCAACGCGCGTTGTTGTGCATTTATACTTCTGCTCGCTCTTGTGTTGCTCTGCAAATAACACTTCCAAAACGCTAGCTGGCAGTGAGGTGTTTATGTTCCTCTGTGTCAAGTTTCTTTGCTGGTGTTTTGTTTTTCTGAATGCTACCTTAATGTACAAGTGGCTCAAACTTGTTTATTTTAAGGCAGGAACCGGCGAACGAGCAACAACTTTAATCATAACTTAAACACAAAACAGCAGTTTCCATCTAGAGCTCCTTCTCAGGACTACACACTTGTAAACAATCGCTTTATCGGGCTCACGTGGCTCTCACCCTCGTCCCCACTCCTCAGCTCGACTAAGCCGACCAATCACAGAGCTTGCGCTATGCGTCGTTTCGACATGTAGTTATATTTTTTTAAAGGGTGCGCGTCAGCGTAGGTGACGGCCACAGCGACCCAGCGCAGGCTGCGCCGGGGCATACACGTGTACTTGACACAGAAGTATAAATCAGCCTTAAGCTGTGCAGATCTGTGGCCATCCAGGAACTGAGTTTGACGCCTGTGGAGTACAGGGTCCCTATCACTATACTGGGGCATTAGGACCTGCACAGAAACCTGCTGGCTACACCAACACCACATCCAACAGCAACCTGGTTCACCCATGTTGCCTCCCATCCAGATGTTATTCAGGCTCAAAGGGCAACCATGGGTTGCAGAGTGGTCTAAACTATACTTATTAAAATAAGTCAAATTATAAGTGATCGTACTACATTACATTAAATTGTAAATGATTTAAAACGTCTTGTTGACAAACAGTTAACGTAGTGGTTTGAATGATCTGGGCAAATGATAAAGATTCAAAATAACAATTAATTAATGCTCATTACATAGACATTAAGTATGTTATCAAATAATTCTTGCTGTAAATGTGTTTTGTGTATAAACTATTGTTACACTAAATAACACAAATGTCTTCTGTAAGTCACAGTAAAAATGTATTTCATTTTTCAAAGTTATTCCTTTGATGCTTGAAAACTACCTTTCTCCTTTGACCCATATAAACATATCATTTTTATTTATTTACATTCGAAAAATGAAATTAAATTTTTCTTTTTATGACAAACCGGAACTGTGTTCATTTTAAGTCCATGATATTGATGATAAATTTGTAAAAAACACAATTAATTCATCGACATTATTAACTGTCTGCTCTAATTGGGAAAAAAAAACAAGAATGCACAAAACCTCGCAAAGAATGGGGGCAAGACCATTCACACATCAATCAATTTGTGAAATTGACAAGAAGTTAGTGTAGTGTGATAATCACAAGATGACTAAATCTGCTTAGGGTGGCAAGACTGAAGGATGGAGAGAGAAATCAAGACGGCACGCGTATCTGCTGTACCATTATTCATATTTATTACGACAACATTGGCAGAGAGAGAGAGAAAGAGAAAGAGAGAGGTCACAAAATTCCATGAAAGATCTTGTTACAATAGTCTTGTCAAACTAACAATTAAAAAGGTTTTTGTAGTTCGCATCGTAAGAATACAAGGGCATGCAGAGTCAGAAAAAGCAGAAGTGAGCAGAAAACAAAAAAACAGGACAGGAAATCCCAAATCCAGATGCAGAACCCAGCATTGAGAAGGCACATTCACAGATTAGATTAGTTCTCATTGGTCAAAGACACACTGTAGTCAGACTACAAAAAGGAAAAATGCAACCAGAAATAAGGGAAAGTGATACAGAACAATTAAGCAAAGATCAAGGTGATGCTAATGTTGGTTTTATGCAGCTTATTAATACCCTTTGAGAACCTAAGAGGGTTTAAACCAGCAAAAATTCATCAAAACTTCAAACTAGGGCTGCATACTTAATTAAAAAAATAATAATAAAAACTGAGATTACATTTGGGTGTAATTACAGCGTTCAGTTTGAATCTACTGCTATTATGCATTGCAACCAAGTTAAATTAGCCACGTTATACATTGCAACAAAGCTACTTAAACACATTACATTTCTCCCATTTAATTAAATCAATATTGTTAAATGTGTAAAATGTTTAGCAATAAATAAAGCTTAAATTCAATAAATAGCTCTTTGATTGTTTAGATATGTAAATGTTGCCCTCAAGAAATACTGTAATTAAATTATATAAATTAAAATCAATAACCAGGTGGGTTTAATATTAAGGTATATTATCAACAGCTTTTTCAGAATAATGCAGCCTACTAACAGTATCTCGAAATCATCCAGTTTTTGCATCACTCTATTAGGTGCTCAAAGGGTTCAATTAAACCAGAGAAATCAATCCTATGAGAGCATTTATTGGTTTGAGTGACAGGTAAGAAAAAAACAACAAAAAGAGACAGTACCCTTTTTCTCTCACCATCCTGTACATCTCGATAGGAGCTATTTTGACCCGCGGAAGTCAAAAAGGTAACAATTTCATTTCACGGCAAACAGTAGTATTCAAAAATACAAATAATACGCTTTCTGGCATGTTATGCTTCAACACAATCAGGAGTATTAATCAAGTCTATCTATAGTCAAAATAAATAAAGAGTTTATTCTCCTGTAATAAAAATACACTATTAAACTGCATTTTCGATAAAAACATCCTATTTTGTTAAGTATGCCAGAAAAACGGGACTAATCCTACCAATTGTGTAAATACTTGTCAATTTCACAAATTGAAGGCTGGCGCAAACTGGAGCATAGAAAAGCGCAGTCAGAAAGAGTTCCACATTCAGTGCGGTCTACGAGAGCGAATGCAGGCTCTCGCGCTTGATCTGCAACAAACCTGAAAAAAGTCAACTTCTTGTGCAAGACCTGGCCTGAAAGAGAGATACTCTAGGGTGGTTAGCTACACATCCTGGGGCATAGTGCAAGTGTTAGGAAACCCAACGCTCTCATGCTGCTACAATATTTATGCTTGGGCCTAGAGGTGTCCAGTGACTGAACTAGAAAAACTAAAATAAACAGTGCTCAATAAGGTTTAGGTTATGTTGGTATTCACTCAAGCTACTATACACTGTGTAAAAAAGCTGGGTTCCATACAATTCCTTCATGTAGTCCCAACACAAATCAGTTAAGTTAAATTAATCGTTTTTTTAAATGTGGGTTGAGTTGTCCTAAAAAAATCCTTAAGAATTCAATTTATTTTAAATAAGTAGTTTGAACAAACTGCAAAATTCATTTTTTGAGTGTGGATAGGTGATATATAAGCTTCCAACTGAGCTCAGTCAGAGAGGATGACATGTTTAGAATAATGTAAAAGAAAATGCGACAGCGAGGGATGGAAGCATAGTTCATTCAGTTTGTTTATATTTGTTTATATCCTTTGCTGAAAATACAGCCGAGAATAGACGATTGGTTGTGAAGTTAAAATTAAATGCGTAAGTATTGAAATTCTTCACAATGCTGACATGCTGATGATCATTTTAATGTTAACTGTCATAACAAACAGTTAACATTAAAATTCAATATTATTTTGTTATAAGGTAAAATATGACAGTAAACAGTTTTAAAATACTTTATCTGAATTTTAGAATTGCGGATTTGTAACATACAGTATTAAAAATGAATAATCGTTCTGATATTTGTCGCAGTACTTAATGTTTTTACATTTTAAACTTTCAAATTTAAAAACATTTGTGGAAATTGCAGGAAAAAAACAGTAAGTGTTTTTGAGCAAAAAACAGATTTTTTTTCTTGCCAAATGCAATTTTTTTTTGCTGTCTACATTTTTACTGTGTGAGCATTAGGTAAAAACAAAGGTAATCTACTAATAACGCAAAAACTGAGACAATTAAATACTGACTAGCATGATAAACTGCTATCACCTTATCATTCACATACTAACCATAGATCATCTCTTACAATAGCAGCAGCATCTCTAATAATAGACATGGCCAAAGACCTTTTTATCAATACAACAAAACTACTTCCATCTCTCACAACTGCGTTTCGTTCACATCAAACTAAGAATCAATTTACACAGTAATTTACTGAAAAAATGTGAAATTAATGTTTTTAAAAAGCATATAGAACAGTGTTTCCCAACCATGTTCCTGGAGGACCACCAGCTCTGCACATTTTCCATAGCTGCGTCCAAAATGACACACTATACACTATGTACTTATGCACTTACACACTCAACAGCATGGTATTTGTATGTAGTGTTGTCACAAATGGAACATTAATGGCTTTTTTACTAAGCGGAAATTCAAAGCGTTTCCCAGATTATGTTTGACGTTAGCCAGATTAGAGAAATAAATGACCAAAATACCAAATAATACCTGGCATGAATATAACCGCATATAACCGAATATAACCGTAGGAGAAATTTGCTTTCACAATCCAAAACAAATGAGTTATCCAACATGTGCGCCCGATAGCTCCGCCCCTACAATTACGTGTGCAAAGCTGCGGTCGTTTAGTGTGTGATGTGTCCATCATTCCACACTTCATTTTACCGGTGGAATGAGTGCATCATCCGGGTAATTAAAGTGCACATGTGCTACAAGTGTTGTAGTTTTCAGTGTGAACGAGCTACTTACACTATTTATACCACAAAATGGCGTAGAATAGTGCATAAATATGCGATTTGGGACGCACCTCATGTCTTCTTAGCCAAATACACCTGATTCAGATCATCAGTTCATTAGCAGAGACTGAAAGACCTGCAATGAGTGTGACAGTCCGACAAAGGAGACATCCAACACTTGCAGTCTTGGTGATCCTCCAGGAATGTGGTTGAGAAACAGTGGTATAGAGGACAATGCAAAAATAACCCCCATTTTAATTTTTATTTTTAAAAACTGGTATTATGTAAATCATAATAGTTGGCAATTTGACTTCGTAAAGAAAAAACTTTGCACCTGTTCACACATACGATGAGTCTGGCAGTTTTTTGTTTTCTTTGTCAAGTAATCACATATGACTATAGAACGAATACTTAATTTTCATGACATCACTGTTTTTACAAAATTGTGTTTTTGTAGTTTACAGCGAGACATAATGGTATCAATGTTAAAAACGTACACAAAAGGTCTCAGGACTGTGAATGGTATGCATTTAACCATGCAAATACCCAATAAATATGCCATCTACTCTGGCTAAAGCCTATTGCTGCATTCATGTCATGTCGTAATTACCATAATTACGCAATGAAAACATGATGCATCCACTTTGGTTGCTTTTATAGAAGGGTACAGCAGTCAGGTCAGAGCTTTCATTAAATCTTCAACTTCCATTTTTGCTAATTGTTTTTTGACATTCAAAAACGCAATCACAAGCGAGAAACCGGCAATTACGATAATTGTGACATAACGTGTCAGCAGCAACCATTAGTCTTGGTATATATTATTTTCAGGTCTGCTTGTGGGCTCTGGTGAAACCACACCAGTGTATGGGAACTCTTATGACTATTTGACAACTCTTTCTATGCCGACCAGTCTGTGCAACTGACGCTGACTGAATGAAATAATGTGACTGTGTTCTCACCCTGATATATGATGGAGATGAATGATAATATGATCACAAGCGCGCGCACACACACACGCACACACACACAAACACACACACACACACACACACACACACACACACACTAGAGGGATGCTTTTCATGCAGACAGTACAACATGAGAAGCAGAGAATGAGCGTAAATAAATGGTGATTGACATCGGGAAAAAGCAGTTGACTATGAACAAGCTGCTGCCAATCACCAAAGCCTCTCAGGGGAAGTTCTCACAACCTTGGCACCCAAAGGTAAGCTCTGATTTCTTAAAGTAGACTGGTATCAGATGCCCATAGTATGCAGCTCAAGTACACAGCAGCCAGTTCATGCTTGGGTGATATGACTCGTGTTAAAGAAGTCAGGCATGGCATCAAGGATTCTCCATGCACATGCAAACATGGATAACCATCAAATAGATGGTTACATGCAAAACAAGTGTGCTCAAGATGAAATGAAACACAACACCCTCTCTTTGAACCAAGGGGGAATGTAATAGGGTTTGAAATGGAGGTGGAATTGTGGATTGGATTATAGTGAGGAACGTCAAGCTCATTTATCATGCTAGGACAAATCTAGTCACTGCACTGAAAAAAACAGCCAAGATCTCAATGTCATTAGCATATTAATCTGGCTGTTTATATATTCCATTTGTAATTCTGATGAGCGCAAAATTGCTCAGAGTCAAAAAAATAATAATAATAATAATCTGAACGAATGAAAAGCCAAACGTATTGCGCTGACAGAATTTAAATGAACGTTGCCATCTTACGCAACACAATCTTTTGTCTCTCTCATAATCATCTAATCTAAGATTTGAATGGGAATATTATAAAGTCGGATGTTTGGCTTTGTAGCACAAATCTCATTTTTGGTATTTGCGACTCAAATCGGTTGACAGGAAAGCATGAAAATCACATCAGATTTTTACAAAGCCAATCCAATGCCATGAAATGAAGTATGATTAAAATGACACTTTTTGGAAATTAAATTCATATGGTTGGATCATGTGTTAAACGCTTTTTAAGAAATTGGAGAAAGTACATAATGTCAAGCATAACGGGCATGAATGTCTAAAGCAGAGTCCAAAGTCAATTTCACTTGTTATCAATTATTCTAATTATTTCCGCACACAGCAAACGAAATAATTTGCTGCACGATTTCAAGCACAGCATATTATATGCAGGAATCTGTCAAATAATATAATGCTGTCAAATTGAAAATGCTTAGGGGATTGCATAATGCCTCTGTGTTTTACGGAGACCCGGAAGGGACATGGTGGTGGGAAAAAAATTGGGTGGGAGAAAAAAAAAATGAGTGGGAGAAAAAAAACGGGTGGGAGGAAAATGTATATTTTTAAGTTTTGCGTTCCCTAACAAAGTTTTGCGTTCCCACGCAAAGATGTTTTGCGTTTGCTTGCAAAGATGTTTTGCGTATCCTCGCAAAGCTGTTTTTCCACAAACACTTTGTTCACTTCATACATGTCAACCCTCCCATTTTTGCCAGAATTATCCCGTATTTTACCATTATATCCAGCTATTATATGATTAAGTATTTTCCCATATTTCTCATGTATTTTTAGATCTTAAAAGCATGCTGAAATTAATATCAAATGTCTGCATTCACTTTCTTTACATTAAAGCTGTGCGTCGATTATCACCCTTCACATGCAACCTCTGAATCAGCAAATGCATAAGCCAATGACTGGTATAAGCGCTGACTGACGTGCTCCGTATGATAAACTGATCCCAGATCAGCTTCTGTACACGCCATTTAAAAAGGAGCGAAAGTGCAGGACACTTTGATATTCAGATGTGTATTTAAACAGACAAATACTCTTAATAATATGTAAACATGTCCATCCTGCGTGTTTTATTTTAAACACAACTCATTTTCTCTTAAATGAGCACAAACAGTTACAAAAGTAATCGAATGCTTTCATTATAGATCTGCGCATTCTTACAGTGACACAACTGTTATCAAACAAACGAGAGATTCATCTGCTGCTCTTGCTTGATAACAGAGGTGTCTCTTTAAATGGTGTGTACAGAGGCTGATCGGGGATCAGTTTATCATACGGAGCGCGTATACATCTGATTCAGAGGTTGCATATGAAGGGTGATGACCGACGCACAGCTTTAAATGGAAAGAAAGTGAATGCAGACATTTTGATATTAATTTCAGTGAGCTTCAAGATTAAAAAATACATGAGAAATATGGGAAAATACTTAATGATAGGATGATAGCGGGATAGAATGGTAAAATACGGGAGAATCCCGGAAAAAAAGGGGTTGACATGTATGAAGTGAACAGGAAGTGTTTGTGGAAAAACATCTTTGCATGGGAACGCAAAACTTTGCGGGGAAAAGCAAAACTTAAAAATATATATTTTCCTCCGACCCATTTTTTTTTTCTCCCACTCATTTTTTTTTCTCCCACTAAATTTTTTTCCCACCCATATTATTGACTGATCTATTCTCATTCTCTTGACATTGTGCTGACACTTAGGTTGTTACATCATCATACTTAGGTTGTGATGATGATGATGATGATGATATTACTATCACAACTGAACGAATGGATTTAATTTTATCAGTTCCAAAATAATAGTATGGATCGTGAATCCTGTAACGCTGGTAAATTTATCATTTGCTCATTTATGATACTGATAAACCAACATATTAAAAAAAGCAAGGGAAACTGGGTAGTCAATGAGGGATGGTATCAAAAACAACACGATCATATGGACAACAGGAGAGAAAACCAAGTCACAAGCTATTAGAATTGAATACTGCATATAACTGTGCTTTTGTAACTGTCTGATCACCTGATAACACTAGGAGTTAATCAAACCAGTTATTGTGCTGTTAGCGATAGTACTAATCTCATGAGATTTAAACTTACAAGCACAAGTTTTGACTGGTAAAAAAATTCATAATACACAACCTAGATTAATTAAATAAATAAATAAATAAATATAAACAACAATAAATACTGTAGGCTTACATCTGTGCATGGTTAAATTGGAAATGTATATAACTTGATTTGGAAATGACTGCATGATATGATGTGCATCAAGTTTTTGATATGTAACTACAACTCAGCCACAATGAACACATACAGCGTTCCAGCAGGGCATCTTGTTCGGCCTTTGAGAGGCCTGAGTGGTCTGAGCGTTTGCGAAATAGAGAACAGACTTCACCAGAGCAAGCGTACTAATTCCTCACCTGCGGCTGGGGGTTGATGGGACGACAAACCAGGGAGATCTAAGGAGCTATCAGACATCACATGCTTCAGGTCTCCACCCATGTCCGACAGCTTCATGTCTAGCTGTACTGAAAGCGCATCCTCAGAGTCCTCCTTCCCCACACTGCTGCCCCCGATGGATGGGAGATCCAGGGACTTCACTGAGGCGGAGTCCTCTTTGGCCTGCTTGAAGGCAGCCACTTTGTCCACCAGGCTCTTGTCGGACGCACCCAGCGCCGTACAGAATTTGGAGGACTGGAAATCCGCAAAGTCGTCATTGTCACTCTTGAGTGATGAGAAAGAGCCCCCACCACTTTCTTTGTTATCATCGTAGGCCAGCCCACCTTCTAGAGAAAGCTGTTTGAAGACATCGTATTTATCGGTACCGATTTGGTGCCTCTGCTGGGACGTCTCTGTCTGGCCTTCGCTATTGCCATCTCTTGAGCTGGTCTCACTTCTCTGATCTCTCGAGCTGCCAAATGCCATGAAGTCAGCAAAGTCGTCCTGAACCGTTGTCCCAGCTCCTCTACCAGCTGCAGAAGTGGCGGGAGCTACTTCGGAGGATGAGGAGGAGCCAAAAAGGGCAAAATCGCCAAAGTCATCACCCCCCACGCTGGGAGGTTTCGCAACTGCCGAGGGCAATACCAAGGATGGAGGAGCAGAAGGGAACAGGTTAAGTTTCGAGTCTGCAGTGGACGTGGGAGGAGCCATTGTCGTGAAGAGATCCAGGTCTGCCATATTGAGAGGATTTCTAGGTTGAGCCAGAGAAGCTGGTTGTGAATGGGGCAGAGACTGAGAGGAAGCAAAAGGAGGAGGAAAGGTTGGCTGGAACTTGGTCTGGTCTGGTGGGTCTAGTGGAGAGACGGTGTCGGCTGTTTTAAAGTCTGTGAAGCCATCATCGGCACTGACAGACTTGAAATCAGCAAATCCCTCCCCTGTGGAAAAATTGAAAAAGAAAACAATTGAAAGGCATGGCAAACCACATTTCACACGAAACAACAAAGGACAGAAAGCTGGCACTGCACAAAACAGAGTCTGCCTACAAGTCACCCAGAGCTCCATTTTTATGGGCCTAAAAGAGAAAATGGATTAGCAATGGTCAACGCAAAATTTGTTTGACTGCTGAATTGAACTAAAAAAGTGGCAAAGGGACTTTCACTGAAGATTTCAGTCACAGCACACAAACACAGACACTCTTCTCTTGTGGTGAAGTGAAAAGTAGTTGACCAATGAATGTATAATATTTGGTCATTTTGAGATTGGTGTAAATGGCCAATAAACAGTGTTTGCATGTCACTTACATGTCTTGTCTTACAATTATATCTCATGTCACTTACAAAATCTTCTGACAGCCTAAGGCTGATGATCATAGAGATTATGTATATTGGGCGGCATAACTGATTTAAGTCAATGACACATTAGACTAATAAAGAAACAAGCTTGATTGAACAAAAGCAAGAAATATGCTTAATGTTAAAAAGAGTCAAGCGCTTTAATCAGCAGGGGGAAAAATCCCATTAAACATTATGAACTCAGTCCTTTTTCATAGCTTATTGAACTTAAGTTGACAAATATACACAATTTAATGTTACAACGTCTAATTTGGAAAGAGTTGTTATGAATACAGTTAAACATGTGTTGTTGTTTTTTGATCATGTGCTGTCGACAAGAGCACATTAATGAAATTAGGTTTTTAAAAGTATTTTACAATCACTAATCTGTGTTATGTCATTAGCCACCATTAACCACACCATCTCATTAACGGCCAATAGAGAAAAAATTCCATTCTGATCAACCACTACAAGAAAATAGCACACAGATGACAAACTTTTCCCACTTCAGCGGTGGTTTATATAACAAATCAAAGTCAGAGAGGGTTCAGAACAAAACTGGAGAAGAGTTCACTTCAACTATTGACTTACTGGCTCCCCCAGAGATGTCCCCATCAGATTCTGCTCTAGTGACACATGGGACACGCACACATCTCTACATCAGTGTTTATTAAAATAAACACACTATAGTCGGCTGAAATCGTTCTAAGAATCTTCTAAAACCAAATCTAGGTTGTGTACATGGTGAGCTGTGTCAGACATGCATCTGCTTACCAACTGGTTTTCTGTCTGAAGGCGGCTCAAGCTCTCGGAAAGCACTGTATTTGTCCCCTGAATCTGGAACAAAAGAGCAACACAATAAATAAAACCTGCATTTAAGTGTGCTTTGTAACTAGACTGTTGTAACGATAGCAGGAGTTGCATGAGGGTGATAAATAGGAGGATAAATTTATGCAAAACGCATTTGTGAGCCTCACAGTAATTCTGCATCTTATCTCAAATGTGTTTAGACAAGAGAATCTGTCTTTAAAGCTAAACCAATATGACAGCAGTCTTCTGAAAGATCTGCCATCCTCAAAGGGCTAATGAGGTGTTTAGAGCTGAAGAGGGGGTGTGTGTGTGTGTTTTACCCGAGACAGCAGGAGTGGGTTCTGCAGGCTGCTCCACTGACAGCTGTTTAAACACTGCATATTTATCAGAGGAAGAAGATGAAGATCCCGACACTGGAGTCAGCATGGCAGGAACACTGTATGAAGTAGACATAACACATGCAAGTCAATCTAAACAGATCAATGTGTTTTCACATTCTTAAAAGGGTTTATAAAGAGAGCGTACAAGCCAAAACATTGTATTTTGTTTTGAAATACAGACTTTGTGTTTATTGTTGCTCTCAAATGTAGACTAAACACGACAGGCAACCCTAATTAGCATACTATATCTACAATAAAGTGAGCATGATGAGGATTTAGTGTCCCATATGAAAACAAACTAAAATGAAACATGTGCTAAAGATATTTCAACTGTAGAATGAGAATTAATACATTTGTACACTAAATACATTTGACTAGATGCTAATATCTACACAATGATACAAACACACTACCTGATAGAAGTCTTGCCGTCTAGCCAAGTTTTAGGAACAACAAATAATAACTTGAATTCTAGTTGATCATTTTGTATCAGAAGTGGCTTATATAAAAGGCAAAGGCCTCTAGAATACGCTTATTTTACTAAAATACAATATGGTCAT
The DNA here is from genome assembly GCA_903798035.1 of Danio albolineatus. Classification (NCBI taxonomy): domain Eukaryota; kingdom Metazoa; phylum Chordata; class Actinopteri; order Cypriniformes; family Danionidae; genus Danio; species Danio albolineatus. Next base: position 3,922,909 of record CAIGQQ010038083.1, read on the forward strand.
GATATGATTTTTAATTATTTAATTAGGACAGTAAGGTCTGACTTTGCTTAGACAAAAGTCTTGTCACTTAACAGAAATAATATACAGTACAGAAAATAAAATCATGGTGCAGTGGAAAAAGAATTAATATTGTGTATGACTCTCATGAGCTTGGACGACTGCATCCATACATCTCTGCAATGACTCAAATAACTTATTAATAAAATTATCTGGATTGACAAGGAAAGCGTTCTTGCAGGACTCCCAGAGTTCATCACGACTCTTTGGATTCATCCTTTATTCAATACCTCCTCCTTCATTTTACCCCAGACAAGCTCAATAATGTTCATATCTGGAGACTGGGCGGGCCAATCCTGGAATACCTAGACCTTCTTTGCTTTCAGGAACTTTTTGATGTAAAAGCTGAAGTATGAGAATGTAGTGTTTCGAAAAAGGGTTCATATTACTGAACGAGTGTGGTCTGTACAGTTTTTGGTTAATAAACGATCTACATTTATTTTAATTTGAAAAATAGAGCAAATCATTAATATATGAAAACAATTTAAAACATTTATCCTTCTACATATTTGAAAAGTTTAATTTAGTCCTATGATTAAAATCTGATGTTCAAATGAAAAGTATTTAATAGGTGTATAATTATCTAACATTATAAATGTCTTTATCACTTTAATCATCATATTGCAGCTTGCTATAAGAAACTATTAACTGCTTTCAAATCAGACTGACTCAAGTCGAAACTTTTAGTGCATATTACAAACACGCAACTTAAAATTCAGCTCAAGTACTCTTTTAAACAAAAGTCTTCCTCTTGTCTTAGTCTTGGATTGCTTCACTCATAACAGATATTCCTAGCACATGAGAACACCTTGGCTCTCACCCTAAAATCCTGTATTATTCTCACCACTTTTCATTTTCACTGATTTAATTAATGCGTGATCAGACACTTTCAAGTCCCCAAATATTCTTCTAAAACAATGGATCCTTGGTGCTTAGTGAGGCAGATCAACCAATGAAGGCCGTGGCACTCAGAGAATACACTTTCCAACCTCTCACTCCCTGCTTTCCATAATTGCCTTTAGCCATTTTTTCCCTGAGAGCATAAAATCAGGCTGATGTGAATAGAAAAATCAAATGGGATGAGCTTATCAGCTGTCCATTGAAATGGGTTCATTAGAAAAGATGGCGGGCTTTAATTGTTGTGCCGGGCTGGTTATTACAAGCCATTACGAACTGGAGAATGATTCCATGCTCCAGATGAGCAAACCGAGTCTATAAGAATTAACAAAGCATAAAAACAATATCATGAACCACTAATGAGAGATGACAGGACGCAGCTTTGCAGCGCATTTCTCAAAGCAGTTTGCATTACGTATAAAAACGCTTCCGGGGGAATGTAGCAATATGTCATGACTGATAAGAAAGAAGCCTGATGAAATATGGCATCGTACCTGCTCTGGGATGATGATGTCATGCTGGGGAACGTTCCTCCTGTCTCTCCTTGGAAATCTGTGAATGAGTCATCTCCAATACCAGCTTTAGGGGCTTCCTGGAAGTCCTGGAAATCATCATCATCAGCCTTGGTAGCCTGATGTGAGTCAAACAAACAATAAATCATGTTGAGCCATAAAAGTGTGCATTATGTTGAAGAGAGTGTCCGGTGTTTACCTGAACTGGAGGGAAGTTGGTGATGAAGGTGGCCGGTGGTTGTGCTGGGGGGGTTCGGGGTCATGGTCATGACAGGTGGTGCGGCCGTGGGCATTGGCATGGACACAGGTGGCTGGGTCATGATGGGCTGCTGGTGCTGTGGCAGGACAGCAGGGATGGCCATAGTCATTGTGGGTAGATTGGGCACCGGCGGGGAAGGGAACTGACTCAGGATGTCCAAGCTCATGACTGTAAGACCGCTCTAGAAAGCACAACCACATTATATTTTCTAAACAACATTCCATACTATATAGTATGCTAAAAACAGTATGCGAGCCAAGTAGTATGTCTGAATTCATAGAATTCGAAAAACAGTATGTGAGAATTACCCGAATGACCAACTACTTCCAGCAAGATTCTGAAGTGCACATAGGATGTAAACTACGCTATCCCATGATGCACAGCAATTCATGAAAGGGAGTGAAGCAACACAACTGATGAGGGCAGGTCACGTGATGATGACAAAATGGCAGATGTAGTACGTCCAAGTTTCATTACTGACATTCATAGAACGTACTTTTCTAACAGCCAAGTAGTACGTTTAAATTCAAATGCAGTACCTATCTAGTAGGCGATTTTTGACGCAGCCATTTTCTTAGGCCTCAATTATACCTGGTATTAAGATAAATAATCACCAAGACTTCCAAGCTTGCCCACTTTCAAGCATCTTCCGAGATATGAAATGTATTCAATTGCTTTTCTAGTGTAAACACTCATGTGTGTTCAAACAGTCACAAAGTCACATCTACTCTTCACTTACTATTAGTACTTGGCTTAACTGAACATAGGCTAGGCTATGAAACAAACCTTCGCCAAACTTATTACGGTAATAACACTGAATAACAAGTGCATTACATAAAAAGGTAGGCTAAATACATAATATCATTGCAGAGATGGAAACGTTAGATAAAAAAAAAAAACGTTTGATAAAAATTAAAAATGTTTTTAATCATCATGCAAGCCATAATGAACCATAAAAGAGAACTAAGGTGGATTTTTTTACTACTCAGTGAGGAAAAGTTGGATTTACATTAGTAGACATATAGGAATGATTTTAGGTAGTTAATCCTTGAATTATTTTTGCTTATTTCATGCATTGGTAACTCCAACTAATTGGTAACCCCAACTAATTAGTCCATGGAATTAACAATGCAAATTAAATGCACATACCTGCAATCTCAAACAAAAACGAACGTTTGACCAACGGGTAAATACGGCAAAGTTTAAATTACTTAGTTACACTAAATAGGTAAAGGTTGCTGGTGATCTGCAAGATGGCCCACCCTAAGGGTGGACATAATGTGCACCACCGAACCAAATTAAATACACCTGATTAAGCTAATGAAGATATTTAAGATTACTTTTTAAAGGTAGACAAACAGGTGGGTTAAACTGGAATTGGTACCCAAGTCAGCAAAACATCTTTCTAGAGTTGTCCAGCTAAATACCACACCATCTCATTAACCAAACTATTAAACACTCTATAAAGAGAAGCGTTAAAGCAGCATGATAACATCAATGATATAGCACAGATCTTTGAGAACACACCGATAAATGCTGATTACTGAGAGTCGTTAAGCTGAGGGACTGCTATAAACATAAGACACTCAATTAAAGCCGATATTCTCTGTACACAAAACAATGATTTAGTGAGCTATTAGACAAGAGCACTTTAACATGCTTCATGCAGGAACACTGAATTTATGGCACGTCCTTTATCAGGGAGCCAAAATTAAAAAGCAATGCTGTCAGACAATAGAACTCCTTCTTCTCTATCCTGTTTCTCCTTCCGCCAAGAGGCTGTCTGATTTGTTTGCCTGAAATATTCATTAAAGTCAACTTCCATTGTCAATGCCACTGCTGACATCCTCCAGAGTGTTTCTTTTCTTTATTGCTCTACAAAACTAAAGTGCTGGAAGAGTGGCTCCTCGTTGAGCTTTTAAATTTGCATAACAAATGAATTATTACCGAAAGAGTCCCATAGGTTGTTGAAAGAGCAACAGAATCTCATCATGGGACTATCAGTGCAAAAGATAAAAAGGAAAAATAAGACCACCTTCACACACTTTGGCCTCAAGATCAAAAAGGGTTTTGCAGTTCTGTGATAGCAAAATTTTGCACAAATTCAAGCAAATGTCACAAAATCTAGCTATGTAACCATGAAGCATAGGTGACTTTTCATGCAATTGGTTTAATTTTCAATTATGATACTGCAGGCTTTAAGAAAAAACTCTGTACAGTGATCAATGGTTCTTGATGTCAAAACATTAATAAAGAATTAATATGTGTATTTTAAAAAATGCAGCAAAATTCATTTGACACAAAAACATGGAGGGACTGACTAGTTAAAAGTGTAAAAAAAAAAATTAAACATGCTGATATTCTGAAGTTTTTACCTGGGCGACTCCGATTAAGGCCAGTACAGTGTATAACTCTTCCTTGGTCAGCTTGCCAGGTGTGGTACGGTTGGCCAATGCCCAAATCTGTCCGAGTGCTTCCCGAGGAAGACCAGAGGAGATCAAAATTGGATAGAGTTTGGCTGTGTCAATGCCTGCTGGTGTCATGGTGAACTCAAGAACCTTCTTGAATAACTCTGTGAAGTACAAACACTTGACATCAGATCCTGAGACATAAAACCCACCTTGTAGAACCAGATGTTAAGAAGTTGTACCTGGAATGAGCGAGTCATTGTACAACCAGGTAGGCACCATGGGTTGCATGTCTTGTTGGGGGTAGGCACCCACACCTGTGAGGGACATGGAGAAAGTAAGATGTTGTTTATGGAGTTTTAAGCTAAAAGTGCTTGATCAAGCATATATCCCATGTGTCTCATGCACAGTCAGACGTCCCCCACACCTGCTGTCGCAAAGCCCAGCACGGATGTACTACTGACGCAGACAGACTAAAGACTCCCACTACTTCAGTCGTCAGCTCAGCTGCCTTGAGCTGAAAGTTGGTGGGTTTGCACAACAAACAGATTGACAGAACATATGGAGAAGAGAGCTTTGCTTTGTATTCTGGCCTTCATTATTTGCATTGCCAATGTGGATGTGTGCTAAATTTCTGGGCCCTGTGGTGAAGTAAATTAGGCAAACAGTTGAAATGAGGCTACGGCCATTAAACCTCTAACTAAGCATCATCAGTGGTGAATTATGCAACAGGTTCCTATGTTAACAACAACAACAGGCTCAGACAAAACAAGGCATATCTAATCCTGATCCTGGAGGGCCACCTTAGTTTAGCTTCAGTCCTCATCAAATGCAACTGAACAGGCTAACCAAAGTCTTTAGAACACGAGTGCCCAAATTTGGTCCTGGAAGGCTGGTGTCCTGCAGAGTTTAGCTCCAACCCCAATTAGACACACCTGAACCAGCTAATCAAGCTCTTACTAGGGCTGTTTCTCAATATGCATTCTTAAGCAATCTTGCGTCCTCGTGTTGTCGTGTAAGGTCCTCATCACCTGCCAAAGTTCAGTTTCAACACTGAAGACCGCAAGAACAGAGGACACTAGACAGAACCAGGATGTGTTCTTAATATCAAGGATGCATTGATACAGACTTGAGCACAGTACTCGTTCTAGAAGTGCCATTAGTCATTGCGGCTGAATAAAGGAGATGAGAGGCATAGCATTTTTATTATTAAAGTTCAGTGGTATAACTTAATTATGTCAAGAGTTTCCCTAAAAGAGACAGTAAAACTAGTAAAAAAAAAAGAAGCAAAAACACATTGTAGTGATCATTGATCTTGTATTAATGCTGTAATGTTTAAATATTTTTTTGAAAAAATGCATGAAGATCACGTGACCATCAGGAGGAATGCAGCATCTCATTTCTCGAAGGACATGTTCTCTGTTCTCACGGTCTCATGATTTCGTTCTTCCAAGGTAAGTTGGCAAGAACTCTCTACAAGAGAATGTAAGTCCGTTCTCTGTGTTATTGGAATTAAGAAACATCCTTAGGTGTACTAGAAACTTCCTGGAGTTGTGTTGAAGCGAGTTGGAGCTAAACTTTGCAGGACATTGGCCCTCCAGGACTGAGTTGGGGCACTCCTGCTTTAAAGCTACTGTATAAGAAAATCTCCAGGCAGTAGTGTTGTGGTCTAAACCCTTCATGAAGGTGCCCTTTAGGACCAACCAAACAGGTATACCTGTAACCCAGAAACATTGCAGAGAAACTCAAAAATAAGAAATAGTGCAGATGAGAAAACATACATAAAAGTGGAAGAATTTAAAGAGCACCCTGAGTTTAGAGATCAAGCCCAGCATATAGGTGTGAATTAAATTACATGCACAATCAGTCAAATGACAAAAGGAGAAATTTGGAGATGGCAGATAGAAGATCTTATCTAAGCAATTCTTCATCCAGTAGAGATCTTCACAAGTCTATGTAATCGTCTTATTATATATTTTTTAAATATCTTATCATATTTCATACTCAAGAGCACATTGTCGTCAAGGATAATGCATCCAAGCCCATGCATTTTCTCCTGGTTAATGACTTGGCTTTGCATTAGCACAGACAGCTGCAGTAAGATGAAAGATTTGTGTACTTGGAAATTCAATGAAAAGTGTTAGGTATAATCAAGTTTAGATTTCAAGAAGATTTTTAAGAGACAGGAGATCAGGCCCTATAAACCAAGCATATCTCATGATTAGCAAACAGAGGGAGGGCAGAATAACTCAAAGTGCGAGTTGTGTTAATTTTGAGAAGCTGGCAGGTCTGTAAAATCACAGATGTTTTCTTCTCACCACTGCCACTAGTGGGCTGGACGGGTGGGTTGTCTGCCACAGGGGTTGCTTGTGCTGCAGGAAGAGGCTCAGGTGCCATCTCTGTCATGAAGGCTGAATTGAAGTCATCTTGAGTTTGGGCCCAGTTTCGGGCTTTGGTGCTGCTGTGAAACTGGGCTGTGGCCTGAGCTCTGGGACTGAGCTCAGACAGAGCCTGCTGTGGCTTAAAACTAACCTGGGCCTTCTTATCAGCTGTCAAATCACACGATGAGAATATCTTCTCCTCCAGAGATGGGCCTGAATCAGTTAGGGACAGAGGCCATATTGAATTTAAGTTTTCTTTTATGTGGAAGTAACAACTTTAGTTGTGTGCGTAGGTACAAGATACTAACTCGGTTCCAGAACCTATTGTATTTAAAGCATTTAAATCTAAACTATTTTGCATAATAAAAGCAAACAATGTTTTGTATTTAGGGAGTGTTTCACACTATCACTTTTGTTGTGCATCCAAGTACATTTTATATCAGAATGTTTGAATAATGTGAAAACTGCTTTTTGAACTTGTGTGTGCACCTAAAACATCTAAAAGGCTCATCTGGAATACAGTTCAAGCAAACTGGTACAATTCACTTCTGATGTGAACGCATTCAAACCAAGGTAGAGACACTGGAAGTATGCCATTATTGATGATGTATGAATTGGAGCAACAGTCTGTTCTTGCATTCACTGCCACAATTTTCTGACAAGCGTATTTCTTTTGAATGCATGTGCTGATTTGTGTGCTGCACTAGAAGCAAAAAAACTTCCATCTCAAAACAGGCAATTAATTATTAACATATAACTATTGCATTTTTACATTAGCGGGCGCCACGGTGGCGCGTGAGTACCACGTTCGCCTCACAGCAAGAAGGTCGCTGGTTCGATCCCCGGTTGGGGCAGGTCCCGGTTGGGCCAGTTGGCATTTCTGTGTGGAGTTTGCATGTTCTCCCCGTGGTTGCGTGGGTTTCCTCCGGGTGCTCCGGTTTCCCCCACAGTCCAAAGACATGCGGTACAGGTGAATTGGGTAAGCTAAATTGTCCATAGTGTATGTGTGTGAATGAGAATGTATGAATGTGTTTCCCAGAGATGGGTTGTGGCTGGAAGGGCATCCGCTGCGTAAAACATATGCCGGATAAGTTGGCGGTTCATTCCGCTGTGGCGACCCCGGATTAATAAAGGGACTAAGCCGAAAAGAAAATGAATGAATGAATTTTTACATTAGCAAGATGTTCAGTTGGAACCAACAGTGAGTCAAGTCATTCATGCAGTTTACTTGAGGCAAGCATTCAGTAGGAAGTAGCTGACTGCATACCTGTTCTGTTACAGTTAACTAAATGTTCTATTGGGAATATAACGCACCCTTCATATGAATCAACAGGGCAGGTTATAGGTTAATAGAGTCAGTGTCCTACTGTGACTAAACCACTTCACTTGATAAAATCCCTCAGAGAGTTAAGGAAGCAGTCACCTCATCAGGAATTCAATTTAATTACAACAATAAATTCACTTTTACAATTGACTATTTTAATCACTGACTGCTTTCACGGAGCCTGATGCGTAATAGGAAACATTTACGGAAGATACAGTACAATTGGTTTACAAATGTTGTACAAGTTGCTAAATGCCTTTAATTTTACTCACACTAGTGAAAGTGCGCAAACAGTACAAGATATACTGAGCAAAAGCCAGTGGTAATTGTCCCTAAGAGAGCATAGGCTCTAAATTCTGGTTCAAATCAAATTAAGTTGTAATAGACACAAGGCATAAATTCGGCCAATAAAGTTGAACTTAAAGTTGAAATTCCATCAAACATACACATCCATGAAGGCTTGACTCAGAGCTGCTTATCAGAGTGCTGTCACAATCGACATAGAGCGCATGTGCTGGTGTGCTGATAGAACGCCAGCTTAAAATATAAGAGCATATGGGACGCCATCTGCAACCTGACAAAACTGAAGGGAGGTGGAGGGTGACGGCTGAGTCAGAATCACTGTGCAAATCTCACAGATGGTGACCATCATATCTGAATCAGAAACCTCGACAGACTTTTGACTCTACATCAAGAACACACAGCAAGCTAGTGCAAAACCCCCCAAAAAATATCAAATATCTGTTACCGTTTAGTTTCATTAGTGAAAGTTCCTTGGCTGGCAACAGGCGACAGTAACAAAAAGTTCAGTTGAACAAAGAAAAATTAAATTTTGAAGGATGCTTGCAACCAGTAGCCTCTCATATCAATAGAATTGTTACTATAATATTAATTCAAATGTGAAAGGCTACCATTTACTAACATAAAGGGGAGTAAAATGTATTTTTGTGTCAACTACAGCTTTAAATAAACTATAAATGGGGTTCATTGTTATGTGCAAGAACTTGTGCTAACAGTTAAATGAAAGGGAAGGTCATTTTAAACATCCCATTTCTCCAACCCACCAAAATAGAAAACATCAACAATGAATATTATCTGTCATGTGCACACTATGAACTACAGTAGAAGCACTACTGTAATCTATATAAGGGATAATGTATAACCAGCCAGTTGTTGTGGCAGAATGAAGCCTGTCGGGAAATGAAGAGCAGAAGTAGGCTAAGATTATTTTGTCTGGCTAGATATATATAAAAAAGAGACCTTCCTGTGAATTATTACAGGGTTTCTACAGGTTTCAAATTAAGTCAAATGTAAGTCAAATTAAAGACATTTTAAGACCTTTTTAAGACCATTATGAATGAAATTTCAGACCTACACAAGGCTAAAAGCTAAGGATTTTTTCTAATGGCCCAGTTAAAACATTAAATAAAATATTAAAACAAATGTCATTGTAAGGACGCTAATTAATCCATATTGGTAAAAAGAGTTAATAAATAAACGTTTGTTAAAACATTTATTGAAATGGAATGTGAGTGATTGGGTGGGTGTCAGCCCGATTGGGTTGAAATTAAGATCTGTTTAAAATGATTTAGGACCTACAACACAATATTTATGTGAATTTAAGACTTTTTAAGGCCTTATATTTTATTTTTGAAATTTAAGACATTTTAAGACTTAAGACCCCGCGGTCACGGATTCCCTGCATTAGCCTTCCGGTCCATTTATTTTTCTTTTTTAAATATTTCCCAAATTATGGTTAACAGAGCAACAGATTTTTCACAGTATTTCCAATAATATTTTTTTCTTCTAGAGAAAGTCTTAATTGTTTTATTTCAGTTAAAATAAAAGTTGTACATTTTTAAAAACTATTTTAAGGTCAATATTATTAGCCCTTATAATTAATATCTTTTTATTGTCTACAGAACAAACCACTGTTATACAATTACTCAATAACCCTAACTTGCCTAATTTTTTCTTTTTTTAACATGTCCCAAATGATGTTTCACAGAGCAAGGAATTTTTCACAGTGTGTCTGATAATATTTTTTCTTCTGGAGAAAGTCTATTTAGTTTATTTCGGCTAGAATAAAAGCATTTTTAATTTTTTTGAAAAACCATTTGAGAGACAATATTATTCGCCCCTTTAAGCTAATTTATTTTTCCAATACAGAACAAACCATCATCATACAATAACTTGCCTAATTACCCTAACCTGCCTAGTTACCTAATTAGCCTAGTTAAAATTTTAAAAGTCACTTTAAGCTATATAAGAAGTGTCTTGAATAATATCTAGTAAAATGTTATTTACTGTCATCATGGCAAAGATTAAAAAGAAAAATCAGTTATTAGAGATGAGTTGTTAAAACTATTGTTTAGAAATGTGTATATATGTATATATATATACACACACACACACATTTCTATGTAAACATATACACGTGCGTATGTTTACAGTATATATACACACCCACGCGCACATTGCTATGGTTGCCAGCTTTTTTTAATTTCTGCATTTTATAATAGTTTGTAGTGTATGACCTTGAAAAATATTTTACATACGCTTTCATACATTTAAAAGTGGGTCAGTACATTATTTTTACATTTATAAAGCGATGATGCATTAAAAAAAGCATCAAAATAACATTTATGTGACCATTTCT